>JAFMPE010195035.1:607-17693 GCA_024759925.1 Ficus religiosa | reverse complement strand
AAATTTCGTCAAAATTTTAGAAAATTCTTGAAATTTTGGTTTTTGAAAGTTACTGAAATATCTTTTGGCTGCAAATTTAAAAAAAAAAAAATCAATAAAAATTAGTTCCAAATGAATTTTGGTAAGTCTATTACGCAATAATCCGGAGATTTTTAGGAGAATTTCGAAGAAATATTAGAAACTTTTAGAGAAATACCAGACCTTTAGCCAATGTTTAGTAAGAAGGAAAGAAAATAAAAGAGAAAGGAAATATGGAAGTGAAAGAAAATAAGAAGGAGATGAAAGATTGTACTTTTCCTTTATATTGTTTGGTATCATAAAATGAGATAAAAGAAAAAAAATTTTGTATAATTACTATTTTATTTATATAAACATATTCTTTTACTTTAAAAGCAATGATAAAAAAAGTAATTTTAGTAGATATAGAGTGGATTTTAGTTTTTCTCCCACTTTTTTCTTTCCTCTTTTCTCTTCCTTACTACAAACAAGCCAATCCAATATTTCCATTCAATAATCCCCACTCTTACTTCTTTCCTTTCACTTTTCCACCGTACCAAACACACCATTAGATTGATAGCAGGCTTCTTGATTGATAATAACATAAACAAGAGGCGGATACCTTAGACCCATACCCAAAGTCCTCCTCACTTAGGGTTTGTTTGGTGAATGAGTTTAGTTTAAGATTTTTAAGTTTCAATAGTAATTTTTTAGAAAAGACAAAAAACTTATTCAGAAAAGACAAAAAACTTTTTCAGAAAAAGACAAAAATCATGATGAAAAAAGTATAATTTAGTTTAAAATAAACTAATGAACAAACAAACCCTTAGACACTCAAACCAAAGAAAACATCGTACGTTTTTGTACTTATTTTCTTACTATGCCTCACTAAAAATTTTAAAATGACAACATTTATCATGAAATTTTTAAGTAAAGTTTCACTTATATCCTAAATTTTAACATTTATTGGCACACTTATATTTGAAATAAAAAAAACTAAATAATGAAAAAACAACCAGGTTACTGTACAAATTCACAAGTTTTTGAACCATAACATACTTGGTATAAAATTTTGATTCATAGAAAAGATTAAGACCAGCATATTGTGACCATTAACGGTAATTGAGTGTGGTCAGCTCTATATTTATTTTATTTTGTTTTTCTTTTCTAACAAATATTTAAAAGATGTATGATTTTTATGTTTTGCCCCCCATTAAAATTTAGTTTTCACATATCCACCCCATCGATCTTTATCTTCTTTTTCTAATTTTTACATAACAACAACAACAACAACAAATAATAATAATAAATTATTATTATGATTATTTAATAATTAAAAAAAATAATAGTAATAGTAATAGTAATAATAATTAATGTATACTCTCATTGAAGTAAAAAGGCTCGCTTTGCCATTCATTATGACTACTTTGGTCAACAACGAGCACTGTCATCACAAAAGAAGTCGTAAACGCCACGCTTAACTGTTTCATAGACATTATTCAAAGAAGCAATATATAACAGACTTGAATGCATATAACATTCATTTATTTCAAATTTCGTAATATTCAATTCTATCTTCCATCAATTATTGAATCCTTTAATGCCCTATACATGATCTGAATTTGACCAAAACAAACAAATATTATTATGCACAAGGTTTAAAGAACAACGATTGAACGTGATCTTCTACGCTGAAAAATCTGTTGTCATCCCCATGTTGATAGATAATTTGTGCAGTTCTTGCAAGGTTGAGGCAGGTTTTCGTCATCGACTTTGGCAGCGCAGTTGGAGCCGTTAAATGTCCGTTTAGCTCCATCCATAAGCTCCTAATCATCTGTCTTATGTGCTTTCTCGCTTCATCTTCCATTTCCACATTGTTTTCTCTCATGTAACACTCTATGCTAGATGCCACATCTCCTCTCTCTTTCTCCTCCTAAGAAAATAATAATAATAATCAATTAATTAAATGCAATGTCAACAAAAATTTTAGAACGGAAAATTATTGAGGATCATGGTATTTGATATTTTAAATTATGTATACCGTTGCAGTTCCCAAATCGTCCCAAAGCCGAAGAATTTTCCCCGAGCAAGAGAAGAGCTCAGGATATGGCTGCATCATCGACACGGTTTCATCTGTGACGCCATGGCCTATGAGGAAGAATGCGTGCACCAAGGCCATATATGACCCTCCACTGGTCACACCATTTATCAAATATTGCTCTAGAGTCGGCGTGTATCCGGTGTTGAACCATTTCGCTTCAGCGAGAAAAGCGTCGAATATGTCTATCCACTGCAACAATGACAGAATATTGCTGATTTTCCTGAACATGAACCAGATACGATCCTCATTACATAGTCAAATCGACAGATGAATACCGTTCTCTTTAAGTGATCGGCGATGCACCATCCATGGTCTTTAAGAACTCTGTAAGCAATTTCATTGGTGGTATTGTACAGTGCCATGTAACATATTTTCATGTAATCAGGAAGCTGTTCCATTGCTCTTAGATCCCACCTGAAAAAAAAAAAAAAAAAATTGTCCTGTAAGTAACCAAATTTGATTTATTATGGCTTGAACTGTTGCATCTAGTGTAAAATATTAACCTCTTAATTGCATCGTTGAGCAAGATAAGTTCATCCAATGAGCCATAGGTGTCGTAGATATCGTCCAGGACTAGTAAAACGCAAACAGTTTTGGTAAGCTCAATCCGAACGTTCGAATAGCTTACCTCGGGAAATATCCCCACGGTCCATAGGAAGCACTCAAACGGTCGATCTCTAGCAAAACCAAGTTTCTCAACAAGCCCCAATTGCTTCCACCACCTAAACAAAACAAAAGAAAAATTAAGATCAACATTTTCCTCCCATGACAACGTATAGATTCAAGACATTTACTGACAAGAATAAATGGCTTGCATAGCATACCTTATGATCTCAGCCAACTCCTCCTTGTGGAGTGACTGAAGCTGGCTGAAATCTGATTTAGCTACTTCCAAGAGGGCAGGATTGTGGTTGCTTTCTCGGCTATAATCGTCGATATAGCTTCTAACTTCTAGTGTTGCCATCCTCAGGTGCCTTGGGAGCTCCAAGGATTTGGCAACTTGAGTTTGTAACTGAGGTGATAAAGATGGCGTCACCTGTTTCAGGTGGGATCTTGTGAATTCCATGGCTTTGAGTAGTTTATCATCGCCTTCCGCACTGAGGTAGGATGCCTCGTACAAGCTCAAAATACCCTGTACGTCTTCTTTCAGTGATTCCTTGAATTTCCCATTCTTGTCCATAAATTTGTCGAAAACATCTAGTAGACCAAAATAGATATTCAACGTTCATAAGTTTATTAGCCCAAAAAGAATTCAAATCGTTATGATGACGAAGAAAACATTAGACACTAATTAACTGGGAGAGTTTTCGCTGCATACCTGAGCTAGTTGGCAAGCCATTTTGCCTCAGCAGGCGGAAACGAAGTGCTGTGTCAAAGAGGTCTTCATTGGAATTGCAATCCGAGAACTCCTCAAGTAAAATTCTAATTTCCTCTTCAAAATGGTGATCAACTCCCAACCGTTGAATCTCATCGACCAGTTTCATTTTGGCACTCTGACTAGAAGGTTTTCGCAACGCCTTCTTAATCTTAACTACCAGTTCCTCCGTGGTACACTTCATAGTGCTCGGATCAAGTTTGTCATGATATGCCTGATGAGACACCAACTAACAACAACAAAATCCTTTTTTTTTTTTTGCCGTATAAGAACAAAGAATGAGATAGAGAAAAGTAAAATATATTAGCGAAAATATATATATAGTATCCTAATGGCTTACCCCTTGAGGAAGGACCAGAGATTTTAGTAGAGCATCATGGTGAGAGGTCTCTAGGTTTGATGGTTGTGTTGTTGGCAATGGTGATAGTTGGCATTTGCAAGACAACGAGCCAGTAGTACGTGCGACAAACTTCTTCTTCGGTGAAAAAGCTTTCACAATTGGCACTACAATTGGCTGTTTTATCAAGCCCGGCGACGCTAGGGAATTAGTGTGCCTTATGAACTGCACTCCCTTCATTTGCATTCTTATTCTTTCTTGATCTCCTGCGTATTGCGTACTCTGATTCTGCTTCTGTCGAATGCAGTATTTTACAATTTGTGTTTCCCGCTCCTTGTATATGTGTGCATGTGTGTGTGTATGTATATACATGAAAGTAGCCGAGATTGTTGACCTCCCCACTGAGTCAAATTGCGAGCATTAAAACCTTTTGTTCAACTTGCTAGCAGTACTTTTGGTCAGAGCTATTGCATTAATCCAACATTTTCTAAGCGAGTTTCCTTTTTTACTTAATTATTTATTATTATTATTATTATTATTATTTTTTTTTTTTTTTGAGATCCCACCCTACTTGGTGGCGACTTAAATTTGAACGTAGCATGTGTTGAAATTATTGTAGATTTTATCCATTTTTTCGCTAGGAATGATTCTCTCTCTTGTATTAGTATACAAAAGGACAATAAATTATTCAATAGGCCGAATATATCACGTTATCATATTAATGTGGTACACCTATCTAATAAAATTTTGATATTTGGGTATTTTTTCATGTCATCTGTTTGTTTTATTTTTCTCTTTCATTATATGTAATATATTAGTTATCAAATCAAAATTACCATAAATACCTGACATAAATCTCTTATCAAAATCAATTCAATTTATCTAAATATCATCTCTTTTTTTTAGAAATAATATTTTATTTTCTAATATCACTTAATATAGTTAATTAATTTTTTCTTAAAAAAAAAAAAGAAATTAAAGAAATTAATGAATCATATCACCATTCCAGCTCTTACAAGAGTTTATTGAGTTAAAACGACAACAGCAAAACAAAGTGGGCGCAACCGCCAAACAATCAAATGCATAGCAGTACTTTTATTAAAAGAAAACGACACATGACAGCAAAATAAAGAAACAACCCTCGAAGCCACTGTTTCATTTTCGTTGATTTTGGGACGACATTATAGTTGTGGTCTTTTTTATTTTCTGAAAGTAAAAAATTAATTAAATGTATAAAGTGACAAAAAATTATATATATTTTTCCCTAAATGCAGAAATTAGCTAAATATATCAAGTGATATGAAAGATGATCTTCAGTAAAAATATATATATATATATATATATATATATATGAAAGATGATATTTATTTAAATTACATTGATTGTGATAAGATATTTAGGTAAAATATTTATGATAGTTTTTATTTGACAACTACTGTATTCTCCATTCGGAAAGAGAAAAAATAAACTGAAGGAATAACATGGAAAAAAAACACCCAAATATTAAATTTTTATTAAATAGGAGCATCATATAATATTGACGATTTAGTACATTAAGTATACCGAATAGTTTCTTAAAAAGTACATTATAATGATATCCGTTCGAAGGAATTTTGTTAAAATACAAAAGAACTTTATTGAAAAAGTAAGTTTAAGATATATGTTGGATATAATGATATATGTTGGCTCGCCATTATCGACCACTATAGATGTTGGACAAAGAGTTGGGTTGTTAAGGATTTATAGAACTAAAGCGGAGTACTATAAGCATGCGAAATTGAAAAGTAGCCGCCTGCAGGAGAAGCTGCTTAATTACTTAGGACGAAAAATATTCCTAGACAAAAAATAATAATTAGTATAGGATAATATAATTAACAAGCCAAAATTCCAGTTTGACTTTTCAAAGTAATATTATTTGTCGACCAAAATACCGTACTAGAATTTTTACCCCCAAAAAAAAAAAGCAAAAAACAAAAAAACAAAAATTATCGTCCTGGGATTAAGTAATAAACAAAAGCAGCAGGCCATAAGTTACGTATGATTCAATATTCTAATAACCAAACAGGATTCATCGTCTTGACAGCCTCCTCATGTCATGTTAATTAAAAAGGAACAAAATGCAACCTAAACTTTTTAAAAGACTAATTAAGTTAAACGAAAGACTGCGCGAATGAAACCGAGCCTTCGCGCGAGAGGTGGGGCAGGGATGCTCTATAGGATTTTGTTGAAAACGGCGACACCAATTATATAGCTTTGTCTCTGGATGATGTTCTCTTGACTTTAAATTTTTGATAGAATATGACTAACAAATATCAGTGGTTTTAAAATATCATCTATAATAAAATACGGATTCCATAACATAAAACTCATAAATAAAACAATACATTTTATTAATTGTAATAATATATTTTAATGCCGATGGTGTCTTCAAATATATATATATATATATATTTTTTTTTTTTGTAAGGCACTTCAAGTCTGTTCACAATTCAATTAAAGTGCCTTTGTTCAAGTTGGTGCAGAGTGCAGACCTTTTATTCATTTGGTCAATAGCTTTTACAACATTCCATTTTGGCTTGCCAGTCAATTGAGATACCACCAATGAGGAAAGTCAACCAAAGCACCAACTTACAACTTGAAGGATCTACGGAAAAATAAAAAATAAAAAATAAAACAACTTGAGGGTACATAATTGCCCCACATGTCCAACAGCAAATGCAAGTGTAACATGTCATATCATTAAGGCAGGCATATCGAACGACGTCGTTAATTTGTCAATTCCTACTCTGCCCAGCAGCCCACCTCGTCACCAGTTCCCCAAAGAACATGGAGGGCTTCTTTTAGGGTTATTTACATTTTTGTAGCTTGTATTTTATTTTTATTCAGAAAATATATTATGCGATTTTATCTTTACATTTCAATATTATTAAATTACATTTGATATCATAATTCATACCATTTTTTTTTATTAACATTTAATTTTAACCTTAACATGCCCAAATTACCCTTAAAAAACAAGATTATAATTAAGTATTATTTATATTTGTATACACTGTATTTTATTTTTATTCAAAAAGTATACCATATATTTTAAATTCTACACTTTAAAATTATTATATCATATTTAGTCCGTAAATCTATTCATTTTCACTATCAATGCTTAATTTTAATATTTAGAATACCCAAAATACCCTTGAAATTAATAAATAAAATAATTGAAGAAATTATAAATTAAATTAAAAGTCAAATAAAGGGGTTCAGGCAGGGTCAGAAGGGGTGCATAGTGGCAGAGTGGGAACGGTTGTGTGGTTATGATGGTGGAGGTTGAGAAATCTAAATTTTTTGTAGAGAAAATTAAAATTTTGCCACTTTCTAATTTTTCTTTTTAAAGGTATTTTGAGTATTTTTAGGTCAAAATATAGTGTTGATCAAGAAAAAATAATGATTTTATTTATTACATATATTATAATGATATAAAGTGTATGACTTTGAATGCATGGTATACATTCTGAAAAATATACAGTATACAAAGATTACTAATCCAAATTTTAGTTTTTTTGCTTAAAGGTATTTTGGGTATTTTTAGGTTTAAATTATGTGTTGACCAATAAAATGTACTGGTTTTTAGGTCTAAATTATGTGTTGACCAAGAAAATGTACAGGTTTATATATAAAATATAATTTGAGGGTATAAAATACAAAATTTCAAATTGTAGGGTATATTTTTTTAATGAACGAAAAACAGGGTATATAAAAACATAAATAACCCTTTCTTTTATCATGTCAAGTCCTACTGCTTTGTCTTTATATATTAAAAAAAAAAAAATAAAACCAAATGAACAAGACGGCGGAAAAAAAATTACTAAGTTAGGAAAATTAAAGCATTATTATCGTTGTTGCTTGTTGCTTGTTGCTTGTCAATCAGAAATACTATATATATATATATATATATTTTCTGGCTGCTCTGACTGATCTGTAAAACATGTTTTGCACGATCAGTTCTTATTTGGGATGAATAACCTGAAATTGGGATCATCACGGTTTGATAAAGCTATAGCAGGAAACGTCTATAATAAAGCTCTATTCCAAATTCATTTTTCTCAAAATTTTTTTTGACAGTTTTTTTTTTCTTATAAAAATTTAAACTTACCGTTAGAATTACGAGCTTGAACATATGATCTAAATAGACTCAAATTTTCAGGCCCTTTCCATTCTTTTATTAAAAAAAAAATCAATTTCATTATTATTGTTTTTTTTTTTTTTTTTTGAACAAAGAGAGAGAAGTCGGCTGTGCATTTCATTGAAAAAAAAAAAAAAAAAGTCTCTTTCAATCCAGTTACAAGGGGTCTTTGACAAGATCAGGCAATTGAGATACGAAACACGATTGAGTCAGTCGTGGAAAAGGACAACGGCTTAAACCGCCCGTTATCGTCTCGACCGCTAGACATGCTACACAAACGAGAACTTGAATCTAGAGATGTCAAATATGTTACTAGATTCATGTAGAGGCGGCTCGATATATTAAAAAGATGTAGCATCTATAACCAGTTGGTATGCGTATAATTTGGTATGTAGCTCACCTTTCTTTTTGGATAAAGAATTATTAGGAATAACTTATCTTGACCTTATCGCCTTAATGGGTAAGCCAAACTCAAAGTCCGAGAGGTTGTTTTGGTAGGAGGGAAAATTGGAAGGAGAAAGAGTGTGATGAGATTAGAGATAAGATTTAGAGATCTATATTTGTTTGATATGAGAGAAAAGATGAGTGCATGGTTTGGATGAAAGGTTTCAAATCTTTCGAACAACCAAGGGTGTTCATCGATTAAAATTTAGCAGTTTCCGTCGGTTCGATCACCGACCAAACCTCGTCGGTTTTCTGGTAGGGACAAATGGTTGGTGCATTGATCGACAAATGGCAGTTGCAGATAGTTAGGGCTAGCTTGGGAGCGTTTCGATAATGATTTTGTTCTGAATATGAAATAAAAATGAGTGTTTTGGAAATGATTTTAAGATGTTTTCACAATTTAAAATTTTCATACTTTGAAAATATTTGCTTGGTGTGTAAGCCTTAGAAAATGAAAACAGAAATTGGAAAACAACTTTATTTCATTTTCTCATTTCTTAACAAAAAAATGAAAACAATTTTTATTTTCATTTCTATTTTTTGATTTTGTGCAAAACAAGTTGTGGTTGCAGGCATAATCTAGCGATAATTTCACACTTGACTCCACCTCAAAGTGTAGAGTTCAAATCCACCCATCCTCAAGTTCTACAAAAAAAAAAAAAAATAATAAAATAAAATAAAAGGTACTATTTCAGAACCATTTTCCTTTTGTGTAATAACACAAATTTCTCATTGTTAATAAATATGACATAAATTTTAATTAACTTTTATTTATTTTTATGTCATATTAATATAGTGTTAATTTATTATGTCATTTTAGTAGAATAATATTTAAATTTATATCATTCAAACGCTTTCCTAACTCTTTTCCAAAAGGTTTCCAAAATAATATCAAACGGGCCTTAGCTTGGTGTGGTGGTCCTTTTGGTGGCGTGGAGATAATAATATGGGCTTAAAGTAAGTTATGGGCATTTGAGGCTTTGAGTCATGAGTAATGGCCTCATATGACAGTGGTTAGTTTCGGCTTTATGCTTCGAAGGATTTGGACTAATATCCTTTTGCGTTTAATGTCCCAAAAAAAATAAAAGAAAAATGAAGATGAATCCTGAACTGATGAAGGAGAGGGACTCGATCGGTTTCGGTTTCGGTTTCAAGCCGAATCCAATTCTCCTTATTGAACACCAGGCCGCCAATTGCTTAGGCAGTCTGACTCACTGATCAACGGGCATCGATTATGACGTGGCATCGACTTCGATTGTTGATAGTTTTCCGGTTTTCTTGTACAACCCCAAGAACAACCTCAATTTTCAATCTCTAAATATGAAGGGATTAGAGAAGGAGAATAAATATTAACACAACAAAAAAAGATATTCTCCTTCCTCTTCATTTTCCTCACTTACGGTAGATACATTTCTTTGCTTCCTGTTATCTTTCCCTCCAACCAAACATAAACTATGCATTTCTACCAGTAGGAGTTCCCTTCTGTTAAACTGTTACGAGTATGGCATCAGAAATCAAATTATGCAGAACCCAATAACTTTTAAAGTGAAGATATTATGCATCATGCTCACCGGACCATGGTATGAATGAGAGCAAGAACATATAAAGAAAAACGAAATCACAATTTCAACTCTAGCAAAATTTTCCAACAAGAGCAAGAAGAAAGACACTTTTCAATAAACAACATCCAGCACCCCTAATCCCGCAATAGACAAAAATTCCTCCTATGACGACTAAAAATTTGGTTTGACCATAATCATGCTGTTCTATTGACGAATAAAATGAGCAAACCAAGTAAAAGGGTGTCCAAAACACATCACAAAACTGAATGAAATGGTCGAAATAGTGATAATTTCTAAGCACCCTTGTCGGCTTTTGCAGCTGTGGCAGCAGCTTGCCCTCGGAGACGACCAGTTCTCCTGGCTGCAATGAGACCGACCTTTTGCCCTGGGGGAGCATCTCTGCGAACGGTACTGGCGTGACCAATGTGCTGATGGTTACCACCACCATGGGGATGCTCAACTGGATTCATAGCAACACCACGGACCTTAGGCCAGCAGTTCCTCTTTACTCTGAATTTGTGGTATGCATTTCCAGCCTTCAAGAGCGGTTTCTCTGTCCTGCCTCCACCTGCAACCTGACCAACCATAGCTCGGCAACCGCTTGGTACAATCTTCTTGGCCCCTGATGGAAGCTTGATTCTAGAAAAATACGAAGAAAATTTACTTAAGAATAAAATAAAAACCAGAAACCAACAACAATCATATGCACAGCAGCAGCTAGAAACACATCCGGGTTTAGATGAGGGTCAAATCCATGGACTTCAGGCATCGGAGAAAATAGCAAAACTAGTATCAAAATGGAAGCATATAACATAAGAAACAACTGAGGCACATTCGAAATGAAAATGAACTAGTACATATTATAAATGAAAGTGGAACAGCAATGGTAGATAACAAAATTCTATAATTATTCACCAAAATTTTTTCGACTTTTACATCCCCTGTCCTACCTCGTTTCCCTATGCTCAAGAACAAAAACCAGTTTTAGTGTCAACTCCATCGCGTGCTCCAAATTTTTAACGTGAACTACGATATCGATATTGCCTTATGTGGGCATCAACAAAACAAGACAATGCAGTTAAATTATAAGCAAAGAAATGTTAAAGCATGTTCGAACTTCGTAAAGTCGAATCCTTTACCAAATAAACTGGATGAGTTATTATTTATTTTTTTCATGCATCACTTGACAACTTGTAAGAAATTAACTTATTAAGCATATTGCAAAGTCCAAAAAATTCACATCACAAGTTTCCCAAACAATTTCAGCTCAAAACCATGCTCACATTGTTGAAAAATTTACCAAAGCAAGAATCTCCAATAACAAGTTTTCTTTCTTAATCCATTATACACAGATCTCTTTGAATCACCAAAAATTCTCAAATCGAACAATTCAACTCCAAAACAAACAGGAAAACGCAGAAATAAGATCCACATTTTGTGTATGTATATATACCTGGAAGTGCCATTGTCGGGGTTATGGCTGATAACAACGGCGTAGTCACCGGAGGCCCGGGCGAGGACACCACGGTCACCGACGTGGTGCTCAACGTTGCAGACGACGGCACCCTCGGGGATGGAGCCGAGGGGGAGGACGTTGCCGACGACGAGATTGGCCTTCTTGCCACAGTAGACGAACTGGCCGGTGTACATACCCTCAGCAGCGACGAAGAGCTCCTTCTGGAGCTTGTAGCGGAACGGGTGGCGGAAGGTGACCTTGGCGAGCGGAGCGCCGCGGCCGGGGTCGTGGATGACATCGGTGACGACGCCCTTGATGTAGCCGTTGCGCTCGCCGAAGTCGAGGGAGCGGAACCTCGCCGGACCCTTGCGGTGGTGGGTGTGGGACTTGAAAACCGACCCCGCACCCTTACGCTGGGCGCGGATGACACGACCCATTTACTCGGAGGGGGAGAAGGTGGTTAGGGTTAGGGTTAGGGTTTCTGGGCGGCGAGGGAGAAATGGAGACTCCGAGGTTTTCTTCTGTATTGGTTTCGTTGGGCTTTATGTATAGGGACACGCAGGGTTTTTTTCTGTGTTAATTTACCATTTTGCCCTTCGACATAGTGGAATTTTTCTCCCCCCCCCCCCCCCCCCCCCCGCCGAATTACAACTAGTATAATAGGGGTTTACATGAAAATGACTTTTTTCAAAGTTTTTATTTTTTATTATTGGTTTGGAGAGGAGGAGATTCAAACTTTATATTTGTAGTGGAATCAAGCATGAAATTATCGTTAAGTTATACTTACAATCACTTTAAAGTCACTTTTTAAATTGGAGTTAGTTGACTTTTTAAAAACTAGTTATAAATTTTGTTGACTTTTCAGAAAAAAATAAAAATTAAGATGAAAAGATACAATTTAATTGAAGTTAAACTGACTTTTCAAAAAAAAAAAAAAACTAATATGAAAAAGTACAACTTAATTGAAGTTAAACTTAAATGTCAAATAAAGCCTAAGTAAGTAATCGTATTTTAATATGGTCTGTCATTGATAGTTTTAATGATCAATAAAAATTAATCAACGGAAAATAATAATACATCAGTCTATTAATATTATATTAATAATATATCAGTGATTGATGTGTTATTTTATAATCCAATAAAAATTGAAAACAATCATTTATCTGCAAAAACAAAAGTTCTATTATTTATTTAAAAGAGATGTCAAAAAATATCACCATCTTATTTGTCCTAAATGCAATTGATCCTTGAATTGTTTATATGTTCAAATTTTTAATTTCGAAAATCAACACCTTGAAATATCGATTTGTGTGCAATGTCAGTCCAATTAGAAACACTTATTAGATCTTAAAAAAAAAAAAGAAGAAAAAAACACTTATTAGATTCTTAATGGAATTTGTCACTTGCCTTCCACAATCAATGTGGTATTACTTCAACATTTTCTCATATCTCGTATCAGGTCCTGAGTCGGATAATTGTCGGCCCTTTCTCCTGGATTGAATTGAAAATCGTTAACTAACGTGTCTTTGATAAGATTGTTGAATGTATTGAGCCTTAAAAAAAAAAAAAAAAAAAAACACTTATTAGATTCTTAATGGAATTTGTCACGTGCCTTCCACAATCAATGTGGTATTACTTCAACATTTTCTCATATCTCGTATCAGGCCCTGAGTCGGATAATTGTCGGCCCTTTCTCCTGGATTGAATTGAAAATCGTTAACTAACGTGTCTTTGATAAGATTGTTGGATGTATTGAGTCTTAAAATAAAAAAAAAAAACTAGGAGCAAATTATGGAAATAGCTCATTTAGTGCACATGTTTAAGATTTTTGTTCCAGGATTCGAACAGTTGTTCTGAAACCACTTTTTATTTGATAATGTTAGAGGCAAAAAAAAATCCGAATTATGGGATAATATTCTAGGGATATGCTTTTTTAAGGGTATTCTCAAAAAACTCCAAAAACTAGTTCAGGAAATGAAGTTTTCCCTCCTACTTATAAAACTAATCATTTTTGATAATTGATATAGGATTACATCAATAATATTGTCGATTCCAATTCAATTCTCGTTGATATTGAGTGAAAACCTATAAATAAAACTAAAAAACGAAACATGATTTTATTAAATGTTTAAATTTACACACTAATTTTTTATTGGGCACTAATTTATACTCTTTTCACACACACACACACACACACACGTATTCGTTTATCTTGTAGACTTATGTATTGAGACCATTTTCTTTAGTAGTTGATTAATTCGTTGTCGCTTGCATACGAAACTACATGTCGTATTATTAAACACAAAACGACATTTCGTTTAATATTTGTCGGCACGGATATATATGTGTGTATATATATATATATATATTGTTAAACTACCGTTGTTTTTTTAATATTTTTTTTTCGAACTGGGGCTGAACTATATTTATCTTCAAGACTTGCAAGGTCAACTTTTACAAACGAGCCAAGCATTTTTATCACAAAATCAATCCAAAAGAAGTCAATAAAACTAGAAATAGTATAATCTTTTCGGGGTGAGCCACTGTCACACCATTCTCATCATGGAAAATGTTACTAATATTATCATTACTAGCTTTAGAAATGTTTTTTCCCCCCTAATAATCTCGATGATATTAACTTGATGTTCTCGCCCACAAGATCATAAAAATCGCCAACCACATTAATAACATCTTATTTTATTTATTCTTAGAAAAAAAAAATCCAAATTTATTATTCAATTATCAAAACCACAAAAACAAACAAATAGCACTCCATCAAGAACAGACAAGCATTCTCCCATCCGTGGAGAAAACCTTCCAAAAATCTGCCTCATCATAACATCATTGTCTGAAAGTGACAACTTAGTAGAGTTCATTTTTTAGTCTACTTAGTCACTCATTTTGAAAGTCTTTGTGATCGATCTGTCTCGTGAAAAAATATATGTTTGCTTGCTTGTGTATACCAAAAAAAAGTATGTAGTCTAGCGACTTGTGAAGTGTGAACAGTAGCTCCATGTTCACCTTTGATTTTACCTTGATGACATGTTTACTTGTCAGATATAAGAAATTGGAGTAAGGAATAAGAATTAATCTCATATTTACTTATCTATTTTTATCCTGAAATGGAAGTAGAATTGTGTGGGTTCCGCACTAATTTGAGATTGAATAAGGGATTGACAATCCCAAACCCCTTACCGGATTAGTAGTCCCACTTATGATAACAGAGTTAAATTATTACTTTGTTCTCAATTTTACTTTCTTATCCAAGGAATGGAAAGGAAAAATAAAAGATTCAACTTTTTTGTCTAATATTTTCCTCTACTGTATTATTCACTTTTCAAAAGTGCCGATTTGTTTTAATTTTACCAATTTATTTCAACATTTTTTTGAAAAGAAAACTTATATATCCAGAGTTCAATATTCACTATAACAAAACATTTATCTCAATTTTGACTTTTCTTTATTTACAAATAATCTTAATAATACAATAACCATTAGTCTATAATTTACTTATCTCAACGTTACGTTTTTTAAAAGAAAATTTATATTTCAAGAATGATGTTCAATATTTACTCGAACAAACTAACTTATCTCAATTTTTTTATTTTTTTAATTTCAAACTAATCCTAATATTATAATTTACTTGTTTAAATTGAAAACACAAAAGTAACTTAAAAGATACCTAAATAAATTTACAACAATTGACTCTGATTTTTGGTCTAAGTAAATACACGAATGAGATTCACGATTCTGATTCCAATTTCTATTTCTAAAATCCAAGTAAACAATGTATTATGACTTCGAATTCTATCAACTCTGAATCTTATCTATTTCGATTCATGTCCATTCTTGTTCATGACTACTCTAATTACATAAGTAAACATGCTTGGGGACTGCCAGGGTATCTTGGGTGGATTCTAATTTGGGCCTGCTAATTTGTGTGGCCCATTAGACATCCAGAAAACTACCAGCCCAACCCACGACAGCAGCCGCCTCTAACCTCAGTCCGACGAATAATTCGGAATTATAATAAATATAACATATTTATGGAAGCTAGAGTATGTTAATAATAATTAATAAAAAAAGTGTCAATAGAATATTTATGAAATTGTTACAATAAATATGATATTTAAGGAGTAAATAAATTATTTAATGCTACTGAAATAATTTTTCTCCAATATGTCTAATTATTTTTTTAATGCTGCATACTGTAAAGTATTTTGATCAAAACGCAACATCTCTTTTCCTTCAACCTTTGCGCATTGAACTTTTATTCTTTGCCATAAATAATAATAATAATAATAATAATAATAATAATAATAATAATAAACCTTTGCGCATTGAACTTGACAATTTCTTATACACGTCGAAATTCAATAATCACAACTCACTTTTTATACCAATAAATGTTAAATTATTAGTATTTCAAGCATTATTAAAGTATATTTAAATTAAGAGATTTCAATTAATCAACAACATAGATTAAACTTAGCAGTTTTTGTTTTTAATTTTAATTTAACGTAAAACAAGTCAACACACTTAAATCACTACAAGCACGTCCAATGAACGTGCATCAAGAATAGTAAGATAAGATATGGCGTACCTTACGATCTAATTTGTTTTTTGATGTTTACAATCTAGAAAACATGTTATTTGTCATTTGAAATTGAGGGTTTTTCTTCATTAGATCCGATTTGACATTTAACCTTTCACATTTTGGACTTATGTATTTTATCTTTAGTGCGCTTCTCTTTTTATGTTTTGATGCATTTCTCTTGTTCAAAATGGAATCTTTGCAACTCTATATGTTATGCGAAGGTGGCTAGTAATTAATTTCTTATTTTTGTCGAGATTTCCACAGAAATCTATAAAAACAAAATGAAAATTTTGTCCAGAGCCAAAAGAGAAAAAAAAAAGACTTGTTATTAATTTCTTATTTTTGTCGAGGTTTCCATAGATGTTTATAAAAACAAAATGAAAATTTTGTCCAGGGCCAAAAGAAAAAAAAAAAAAAAATGAAAGTTGTGTTCCCAAATTCAATCTTCAAGGTAATTTCAAACGTTAAACAAAGTTGTTGTACGCTCTGGCGAACAATTCTATTTTGAAACTTTATAAATTCTAATTATATGTAATTTTAATTCTAGATCTCTTCGGACAAAATTTCGTAGCTAACCTTTACAATGACTTGTTGCAAATAAAGACAAATTTATCATCGTCAAATGTAATCAATTTATAATTACGTATGTTACTTGTCCACTCCTCGCTATGGAAGTGGCTCACCACATGGTGGCAAAAATGTGCACATGATATTAGACAATGAAATATCCTAGTTCTTCTAAAATTCGTCATTAATATTAGCAAAAAGTCACGTGAAATAACTTCATAAAAAAAGTCATGAATAGTAAAGAGCCTGAGTTTTCAATACTTATTTTATTGGCGTCACTTTGACAACGACAATTGCAGAGGGATAGCAGCCACCGTAGCTTCCACACATCGCGATAATCATTTTGGATGGTGAAAAAAAAAAAAAAAAAGGTTATTAAAATTGCCTCGAAAAGCTTCCCTCAAACACAGAGGAGATTGTTGGTTTTATGTCTGAAAAATTGTGAAGAACACGAAATAACAGATTTTTAA
>JAFMPE010195034.1:965-12742 GCA_024759925.1 Ficus religiosa | reverse complement strand
ATGTATGATTCAAGGAATATGTACCATGTCATGTATATGATGTTTTCAAGTTGTAATTTAAAAAAAATAAAGTTTTAAAAAAAAATTATTCCCAAATTTTCTTTAAGTTTGAGTATTTAAGATGTGGACCAAGGTTTAAGTTAAGTCAAGTAAGCACGGTGACAGCCCGGCTTGGGAAGTCAGGCCGTTACACAATATGTTATAAACACACTTCATTGAGATCTCCTTGGAGAAACACATTGTTGACATCAAGTTGGTGTAGTGACTAATTTTTAATGGCAGCAATGGAAAGAAGGAGATGAACAGTAACTAGTTTGGCCACAGGTGCGAAGGTATCATGATAATCGATTCCTTCAACTTGGTTATAACCTTTGGCAACTAAGCGAGCTTTATATCTCTTAATAGAACCATCGGATCGATATTTAATTTTGTAGACCCATTTACAACCAATGGGTGATTTGTCTTTGGGAAGTGAACATAAAGACCAAGTGTTGTTTGTTTCAAGAGCCTGAATTTCTTTGGCCATGGCATCATGCCATTCAGCAGATTTCATGGCTTGAGAATAAGATCTTGGTTCTTGATTTTCAATGATATTTGTTAGAAAGGCACGATGAGAATGGCTTAGATGGGACCAAGAAAAATAATTCGCTAGGGGGAAATTAGTTGAGAGTGAAATATGATTACAAATATAATCCTTGAGATAACTTGGTGGGTGACGAATTCACTGAGGATGATTATTAATGAAAGGAGCAGGTGCCATTGAAGGAGAATTATTGGAGAGAGTGTCCTCAAAAATAGATGGAGAATCGGTTGAGTTATCAAGCTGAGAAGACGTGGAAATAGGCACTGGACATTGGAATAATAAACTAGATTCTGAGGAATATAATCACTAGAAGAAACATCAATTGGAATAATAGGTGGGGTAGTGTAGTCAAATGTTCCATCATCATTAATTGGAGTAATGGTAATTGAATTTTTAAACGATGTAGATGGAAGATCATGATATGGAAAAATTGACTCATGGAAAATGACATCAAGAGAAATGTTGATTTGATGAGTTTTGAAATCATATATACAATATCCCTTTTGACCATACGGATAACCAACAAAAATATTGGGTTTGGCTCGCTCATCAAATTTATGTTGAATATTCATATTTTTAGCAAAACATAAACATCCGAAAACTCGAAGAGATGAATATGATGGAACAGTTCCAAGTAAAACTTGATGAGGTGATTTATATTTAAGGATTGGAGTTAGACGTTTGTTAATAAGAAAGACAGCAGTGATAATACATTCACCCCAAAAAGAAAGAGGCAAGTTCGCTTGAAATCGTAGAGCTCTAGCAACATCAAGTATATGCCCATGCTTACATTCTACAATGCCATTTTGTTGGGGGGTTGCAATACAACTAAGTTGGTGAATAATTCCATTCTCATGAAACCATGTTTCAATTTGTTTAGAAAGAAATTCAGAACCATTGTCTGAACGAATGGTTTGAAGTTGAGGTAGAAAAATGTCCCCATTACCAGAGTTGATATGAGAAATTTTTGTGTTGAATTGATGATTGATTTGATTAGAAAAATGAATTCACATGTTGAAAGTTTCAGATTTATGTTTAATTAAATAAATCCAAGTACACCTTGAATAATCATCAACAATGGTTAAAAAGAAACGTGATCCATTTTTGAAAGGTATAGAGAGAGAACCCCAAATGTCAACATGAATTAATTCAAAACAATGAGAAGAACAAGATGCACTTTGAGAAAAAGAAAGACGTGACTCTTTAGCATGTGGACATATATCACAAACAAAATCTTTATTTGTAATAATACTTGGAGAATTCTTAACAATGAAATCAAAACGAGACCTAGATGGATGACCAAGGCGAGAATGCCATAGATCAAATTTATTACAATGCGTGAAAGAAAAGGCATAATTAAAGTCTAAATCTGCATTTAGATAAAAAAAGACCATTTCGAGCTCTACCCCGACCAATCTTCTTCTTCGTTGTTCAGTCCTGAAATATACATTCAGAAGATGAAAAAATTACTTCACAATTTGTTGACTTTGTTAATTGTGAAATAGATAACAAATTAAATTTAAAGGATGGAATGTGAAAAACATTCGTTAGAGTAAGTGATGATGAACAATGAATTGTGCCTATGTGTGTCACAGGCGCCTGAGAAATATCAGGCAATTGAACTGATATACTTTTGTGAATGGTAGAATATGAAGAAAAAAGAAGAAGAAAGAGATGTACATATATGATTAGAAGCACCTAAATCAATGATCCAACAAAATGATCAACAAGTTAGAGCTGTACCTACCAAATGGACTGATGATCCACCAGATTCTTCTTTGGCTAGAAGTGCAAGAATCTTGTTGTAGTGTTTAGATGTTAATTGATTAGCGAAAGTAGTGGAAGTGGATGACGGTGGCCCTGATTTCTTCTCCTGCTTATCTGGGAAGCCATGAATCTGGTAGCATGCAACAAGAGTATGACCATGCTTGTTACAATGTTCACAAAAAGGACGTTAGCGCTTTCTCGTAGGCCGAGATGGTGGTTTAGATGCCTGTAGCGCTGCCGAGGCAACTGTAGGAGTTGTTCGAATATTAATCTCTTCTTGTTTTTCTTCTTGTCGTACTAAATTAGAGATACGCTGAATTGAAGGAAATGGCTCCATCAAGAGAATTTGACTGCGAATGGCTGAAAAATGATCATGGAGTCCTTGAAGAAACTCCATGGCCCGATCTTGATTTTGTTGATCAATAATGCTTTTAGCATTACCACAGATACATGGAGTGATAGAAATAATGGAACTAGTTCGTCCCATAAAGATTTGAGTTGTGTGAAATATAATGAAACTGACATACCTTCCTGCTTGAGGACAGATATTGATTGTTTCAATTGATAGATCTTAGGAGCAGTTGATGCAGTTTCAGCATATAGGATGCTTGGACGGATCTCAGGTGAGACTGAATTAAGAATCCAACTTCCAACCAGATCAGTACATCGTTCCCACTTAGAAATATCATCTTTGTCCTTTGGAATTGGAAATGACCCATTCACAAAACCAAGCTTGCTTTTTGCACGAAGTACCATTGTTACTACACGACTCCATGATACATAATTGTCTCCTGTCAATAGAGGTGTAACAAGAACGGTAGAAGGACTATCTGTGTGATGAATGGCATAAGGATCTGTTTTGATAGGTATTGAAGATTGTGGAGATGATGAAGGTGGTGTGATGTCAAACATGATGAAGAACACAAAAGGCATTTTTCTTGTGAACAATGAATTATGCCTATGTGTGTCACAGGCGCCTGAGAACCATCAGGCAATTGAACTGAGATACTTATAAATTCAATTTGTTATCTATTTCACAATTAACAAAGTCAACAAATTGTGAAGTAATTTTTTCATCTTTTGAATGTATATTTCAGGACCGAACAACGAAGAAGAAGATTGATTAGGGTAGAGCTTGAAATGGTCTTTTTTATCTAAATGCAGATTTAGACTTTAATTCTGCCTTTTCTTTCACGCATTGTAATGAATTTGATCTATGGAATTCTCGCCTTGGTCATCCATCTAGGTCTCGTTTTGACTTCATTGTTAAGAATTCTCCAAGTATTATTGCAAATAAAGATTTCGTTTGTGATATATGTCCACATGCTAAACAGTCACATCTTTCTTTTTCTCAAAGTGCATCTTGTTCTTCTCATTGTTTTGAATTAATTCATGTTGACATTTGGGGTTCTTTCTCTATACCTTCCAAAAATGGATCACGTTTCTTTTTAACTATTGTTGATGATTATTCAAGGTGTACTTGGATTTATTTAATGAAACATAAATCTGAAACTTTCAACATGTTAATTCAAACATGGTTTCATGACAGTGGAATTATTCACCAACGTAGTTGTATTGCTACCCCCCCAACAAAATGGCGTTGTAGAACGTAAGCATCGGCATTTACTTGATGTTACTAGAGCTCTACGATTTCAAGCGAACTTGCCTCTTTCTATTTGGGGTGAATGTATTCTCACTGCTATCTTTTTTATTAACAAACTTCCAACTCCAATCCTTAAATATAAATCATCTCATCAAGTTTTACTTGGAACTGTTCCATCATATTCATCTCTTCAAGTTTTAGGATGTTTATGTTTTGCTAAAAATATGAATATTCAACATAAATTTGATGAGCGAGCCAAACCCGGTATTTTTGTTGGTTATTCATATGGTCAAAAGGGATATCGTATATATGATTTCAAAACTCATCAAATCTACGTTTCTCGTGATATCATTTTTCATGAGTCAATTTTTCCATATCATGATCTTCCATCTCCATCGTTTAAAAATTCAATTACCATTACTCCAATTAACGATGATGGAACATTTGACTACACTACCCCACCCATTGTTCCAATTGATGTTTCTTCTAGTGATTATATTTCTCAGAATCTAGTTGATTATTGTTGAAATATAAAACTATTGTTGGCCCAATTCTCCCAAAAGCTTAAAACTGCTTATACAAAAATGTTTGGATGTCCAGTTGTAAGAGCAATTCCAATCAAAACCATAAAACGTACTCAAAGAAGCTATTTGGATAGATTTTGAAATTTATGTTAGAGTTTCCATACGACATTATAAAAGTCACTTTTATTGTTTATTTAGAAATTTTAAGAATTATTTTTATTTATTAAGCTCTTTTAAAAATACGATTTTAAATATTTATTAAGAAATTATAGTTAATGCTTATTGAAAAACCTTATATTTTACTTTTCTTATTCTATCAGTTAAAAGCAAAAACTTTACTTAACGGGCTTATGTTAGTCATTAATTTGAAGAAAAATTATAGTAAATAAAATTTTTAAGAAAATAATTAAAGTAAACAGCGATGTTTAAAATATTTGAAATATGTAAATAAAGAATTTACTTGGTAAACAATAAGTTTATTAATAAATAACATATTTAAAAAGAGGTAAATAAATCATTTACTTGTTAGATTTATTACTCACTATTATTCACTCTTAATATTTAATATCTTATTAGTTACTTTAATTATTTTCGTAAAAGTTTTATGCACTATAATTTCCCTTATTTATTTGTTTGTTTATTTATGCATTAATTTTTTCTGGGGAGTAGGTATTGGATGTTGTGTTGACAAGGAGAGTTATAGGGCAAATGACAAGGGTTGGTTTTGTTTTGTAGGCACACAAACAGCGGCTTCTATTGCTGCACGATTTTAAGTTGTCATAACCTTACCTACTTCTCCCGGCAAAATAGTAATAGTAACGTTCAAAAGTGTAACATCCACCACAAATTCATAAATCCCCCAACTTAGATCATTTTTGCACTTTTGCTCCTTTGATTTAAAAAAAAAAAAAAAAAAAAAAAAAAAAAAAAAAAAAAAAAGCATTCTCCGCTCATTTTGAGAATTTTCCATTAGATCGCATAAGTGGTACTGTATATAAAATAATATAATCAAATTTATAAATAAAAAAATAAAAATAAAAATAAAAAATTCTACCTACTAAATTAACAAAAATTACTCTTAAAAAACTAATTTTAATAATTAAAAAGGAGCAGATTCAAGGATTGGGTAATGACGGCAAAGGAGGGGTGGTTGTAAATTCTAATTCCAAAGATTTTTTTTAGCTTAAACTATTTTAACATTTTAAATATATGGTTATCTTAATTTTTTGTGTACTTAGATCATCTCCAACACATTAGTATATGTTAATGCTATATTGATTACAAAAACAAACAAAAAAAAGGGTCAAAAATAGCATTATCTTACTTTATATTTCAATGTATAATACTAGTTCTAATGTTATTTCTACTTTTTGTCATTATTATAGTGTTTTGATACTTGTAAAAGTGAATATTTAAGCTTCCGTTTAGTCTTATTTTTTGAAATATTTAGCTTATAATTTTTTGAAAAACTACTTCAAATTTTTGTTGACTTTTTGAAAAAGTCAAAAATTAATTGTAATATTTTGGAATTGTTCCAAACACCAGATTAGTATTTCTATAAAGTAAAAATGAAAATATTATATTAACTACATGTCAAAAGTCAAGCTAATAACCAATAAGAATTAATATTAAATTTACCATTAGATATATCTTGTGATAAATTTATCACAAAATCTAGCATATGACAAATTTGATATCAAATATAGCACTCCATTGGAATTGGAGAACACGTTTTTAATCCAAATTCTAAAATTGATCATTAACATAATCTTTTAGCATTACATTGCAGATGCTTTTAAGTGACAAAAAAGGGCAAATTTACTAATGTTTTAAAGTTTAAAAGAGAGTGAAATTTCTCAAATTTAAACAGCAAAGTGAAAAAAAAAAAAAAAAAACACCCAAGTCGAGGGGTTGTTATGAAATTTGTCCAACGCGTACAATAAATAACCTTTTTTTTTTTTTTTTTTATAAAGAATACATAACCTCTTTTTGATAGCATGTAAATCTACACTTACAACAAATCATGCCATAAGCATTGCACGGTCTTTGGAAGCAACACAAATTAAGTACAAACACCATAACAGCTCAAGCGACACACCCACCCCCAAAAAAAAAGAAAAAAAAACCTAAATATGACATTTTTTTATCTATTGATTAATATAACATAAATTCCTTAGTATTGACCAATATGACATAAATTTTTAATTAATTTTAGTTTAATTTTGTGTCATGTTAGTCTGGCGTTAATTTTTTATACCATATTAGTGTAATTGTCTTTAAATTTGTGTCATTTATGTGTTTTTCCCTTTTCTTAATGGATTGACACCTTTCTGTTTACTTTCCCCACCTACTTTTTTAAACTACCCTTTAATTAAATTTTAAATGTCAATTATTACTTCTCACACCCCCTCCTATTATTCCAAAAATTACCCCTATAATTAAGTTTTAATTTTATCATTTTTACCCACCAATCAATAAATAACTTCTATTTTTCTAAATATTCCTTTTCTTATCAAATCTGTTGCTTTTCTTCATCGTCTTCATTTTTGTGTCTTCTTTTTTTTTTTTTTTTTTGGTTTTTAGAAATACATTTTTTTTTTGAGACATCCATATTTTACTTCTTCTTCTTTTATTTTTTATTTTTTATTTTTTTGCTAATATATCCATCTTTTACTTGACATGCGATTTAGTAAGACTAATAAAATCTGTAATTTAGATGTATCTTTTTTATGATATAATGTCGATTTAGTGAAACTATAAAATCTGAAATTTTAGATGTATCTTTTTTATGATGTAATGTTTAAAAAAAATCAAAATTTTGAATTTTTTTCTAAAAAATGAGCAAAAAAAAATTCTTTTTATTTTTAAATACATAATTAAAAGTAAGAACTTTATATGGGTTTTAATCCTCTCGTGACGACCAACTACTTTCAACAACAACTAATGAAAAAGGATACGAATAAAAACTATGATATTATTGGATTTCAAGTAAACTACGATATCTTAAAAAAAAAAAAAAAAAAAAAAAAAAAAAGAAGAAGAAGAAGAAGAAGAAAGAGAGAGAGAGAGAGAGAATAATTGGAGTTGTAAAAATAAAAAAATAAAAATAAAAAAATAAAAAAAATAAAAAATAAAAAATAAAAAATAAAAAAAGGGAAGAAGAAGGAAGAAGAAGAAGGAGTCGGGAAAAAAAAAAAAAAAAAAAAAAACAAACAAACAAACAAAAAAAGCAACGAAACTGATAAAAAGAAGATTTGTCTGAAAAATATAGGGTTATTTACAAGTTAGTGGGTTAAAAAATGGTAAATATATTAGAATTTAATTGTAGAGACTTTTTTGGAATATTAAAATGGGTACAACAAGTAATAATTGACACTTAAATATTTAATTAGTGGATAATTTATTAAATAGGTGAGAAAAGTAAACATAGTAGTGTCAATACACGTCCCCTTTTTCTTAATTGGAAGCATTTTTTATGGTAAAATAGAACTTCATGCTCTTAACCAAATCAACAAGAACATTTTAAAACATTCACCGAAAATATCTGCGACTGTCCTAGCTCCAAATCTTTTGTTTGCTCTTGGGCTCTTAATACATATAACAAAATCTAACCTGTGAAATTGAAATATAACAAAAATATATATATATATATTTTGCAAATAGCCAAAAAAAAAATGATAGCATAAAAATTGAACATCATTATCATAACTAATTATTCTTAAAAATGGTTAATAAACTTTTATATTTTAATTCTGAATGTATAAACATATTACCTAATGCAATTTTCGGGAGAAAGAAGTAAGCAACATTAAAAAAAAAATTAATTAAAACAAATAATATGTTTTAAAAATACTTAAAATAAATAATAGTAAATAATAAAATTATCTTGTATATGATTTATTTACTTATTGTAAATATATTATTTATCTAATAAATTTTTTATTTCACCTAATAAATTTATTATTTATTTTAAATATTTTAAAACATGTACTTCAATTATTTTGCCCGCCCCCCCAAAGTGTTGTCCAAGGCCATTGGCCTTTTTGAGGCTCTGGTCTTGGAGAGACCAACTTGTAACTTATCTATCCTATTCTTCACTCTCGAAAAAGGGCACTTCAAATACATGTCATAGATATATGCCATCGGTTGATTTTTGTCCCAAAAAAAAAAAAAACTACGGTAAAAAAAACGACATGATTATTTATATATTTGTTTCAAATTAAATTATACTGTTCATTTATGTGTGGCTTCTATATTAATATGGGCTGGTATCTACCATGGATCCTGGCCAATCAGTAGTCCCCCATTGATAAACAAGATATCAATTGATAACCACCTTCATTGGTAAAATACCAATTGATTATCAATTTGGTAACTAACTGGTCACTAGTCGGAAACTATCCCTGCGGGAAGGAAACCGGATGGTAACCAATCAGTAACTGATAAATCCAACGAATTTTCTCACCTGAGTATTGAAATAGTAACATAAAAATTCATTTTAATCCATAAAAATCAACAAGCACCACAAAAAAAATACCAACAATCCATGTTTATCTACTCCTCCATCTATGCCACCACACACTGCCACATTGTAAAGACGCCAACCATCGCTCCGGACCACAAGAACACCCTTGCACCGACATCCATTGTCGATTTTAGATCTCGTCGTCCACGGTCAGGAGATCCGATCTCGTCCATGCAACCACAGTCCCCTGTGGAGGAGTACTCCCCCACACACGGAGGAGCCAATCTTCTCCCTCCGCAGAAGAGATCTGAGATTGGAACTCCTTTACACGGGCAACCACGGTCATGAGGAGGAAATTCGATCTCTTCCTCGTGCAATGGAGATCCAAGATTGGAACTCCAATCGGCGCCCACTGCAGACGAAATTGGAGATTTGGCATGGCTGGCGTCGCAGTGGGGATAGAGAGTGAGGAAGAGCTTGATGCCAATCTCCTCTACGCAGGCACTCATAGGTGAGCCTGATCTCCACCATCAGAGATCGAAAGAGAGAGGGAGAAAAGAAATTAAATATTTTAACTATAGGTTTTAGGACGTGGCAAAAATTAGGATAATTAAATATTTTAATTTAATTCATTACATCATCATTGTGACATTTTTAATTATAGTTTTTAAGCTATAGCAAAAATCAATCCATACCCAAATTTTATGACATATGGCCTAATTATTTGCTTAAAAAAAAAAAAAAAAAGTTTAAACACGACAACTATTTCCCAAACAACGTAAACATATTTTTTGGTCTTCCACTGGTCCGTCCGTATATTCTCAGTCTCTGGCAACCGGAAGATGCCCACTAATGTGCACCATGTGCGCAACATTGCTTAGGTACACTACCACGCACTTAACTCCTCGTAAGTTCTAACCTCTCAAACCCTGGACTTTTTGAATCAGTTTTTGTCAAAAATAAAACTAAAGTTTATGTCATGTTGGTTGAGAATGATGAATTTGTATCATGTTGGTCATTCAATAAAAAATAGGACAAATATTATATTTTCCCCGTGAACTTTGGATCTTATAACAATATACCCCCTAAATTTTGAAATGTAACATCCGTTCCCCTAAACTTTGAAACTTTAGCAAATTTAACCCTTCTATTAGGTGGCTATTTGGGAAATTTTCTTCAAATAATTAAATCTAAGAGTTAAAAAGATTTAAAGACTAGTTAAAATAGAACCTTTCATATAATTGAAGCCCTCTCTACCAGACTAAAAAACAAAGACAAAATATCAAAAAGCTTTCAGATAAGTCGAGGAGGCCAAAGAAGGAAGAGGAACTCACGCCAATAGAGGTTCGAGAGGCGGGTCTATGTGGCGGAGGGAGGGAGAACACCAACAAGACCCTCCCTACCAGAGTACAAAATCAAAATAATAAAAAAAGGGCGGTGCACTGTGGCGGCATGGGGCTGGGTGAAGGACAACGAGGCTGATTGAATCATTTCTCTGCTCTTGAAGCACTATCGAGCTCTAATTGTACATGATTGTGTTCCAGTTTATTAATTATTGTTAAAATTGTGTTGCTTATGTTTTGTTCAATATTCAAGTCGAAGTGCCAAATAGGGATTTCAAATTTTATTTTACTTTTTTTAGGTTTGATTGGTTTGATATTTTTTCCAGTCAAATAAACATTCCAATAATCAATTATATTTAGCAGAGCTCGGCAATGATGAGTTATCGGTAGATACCCCCAAATTATCTAAAAATAGAGACTCTCGATACAAATACAAGGGATAAAGATATTTCTTATTGGAGTATCGATCTGATATCGATAATTTTCAAGAAATTTCCATAACATATCAACATCCATTATTTTCCTTCAAAATTTTACTGGAATATTTAGATATATACGGATATTATCCGGATATTTCAATGGATATATCTATCAAATATCTACTGATTTCCACGTATATGAAAAATGAAGAAAAAGACTTTAAAAAGAAATAAAAGGAAAGTTTTTTTCTATTCACAATGATTTGGTTTTGGCAATTGACACTTTCTAGCCATGAATAAAACTACATAGCAAAAAAAAAAAAAAAAAAGTCAGAAATCTTGTTTCAAAAATGGGAAAACAAATGTCAGGAATCTAAGTATGTGAAAAGAAAATCAAGATGGTTTTGTCAATTTTTACTATCCTTCTTTCCAAATGTCATATGACATATTTTTGCATGCTCACGAACAATATCCACCTTCTTGGATAAATCCAAACTACACAATTTATGAAGTTTCATTGGGGAAAGATTAACCAACATACATGTGGTATTAATAACTATTTTTAGAATTATTCAAGCATTATTTCTTAGGAAAAATATTGTTTAGATCAGGATAGTTTGTAAAGTTGAATTTCAGATGTATAAAGAATGTTTGTATTTAATTATGAACCTTTTTGTGCTTTTATTGTTATATTAAATGTCATGAGAATCTAAAATTTACACTTAATGAAATTGTTATTCTATCAATGCATGTTTTTAATAATTATAATCATTTTTATCAATGCATGTTTTTAATAATTATAATCATTTTTTATATAGATTGCGTTTTACATATATTTGTTTTCATATATATAATTTTATGGCAAAAAATAGATCAATTTATATATTGTTTAGTTCTTTTTCATTTTCTAAAATTTCACTTGAAATTTTTAATATTTTATACAAATATCCATCATTTTTTTATTTTTATTGACATCGACATCAATATTGATAATATCCGTCGATATTCAGTAAATCTGAACTCTTGATATTTTTGTCGATATTTTCATCGTTGAGAGCTGGGTATTTAAAATT
>JAFMPE010194924.1:14035-31126 GCA_024759925.1 Ficus religiosa | reverse complement strand
TTTTTTTTCTTTTTGAAATACTGTTGGATTACACGACGGTTCATCAAAACCGTCGTGTAATCCTTTGTTTGCACGACGGTTTTATCAAACCGTCATGTAATCCTGTTTAAGACGACGGTTTCACAAAAACCATCGTGTATTTTCCGTCGTGTAAGCCAACTTTTGTAGTAGTGGATTCAGCAGGTAGCAACTATAGCCGCCGATATGATTAAAACATAACAGAGCACCGTTTCCACACCTTGGATTTTCTCTGTCCTCGCATTCGTTAATATCTAGAAAAGATCATGACGGAAGAAAAAATAATAATAAATGGTCGTGATTAACTAAATGCTTATTTTATTGCTATTCGTTCATTTGGAAAAAAGAAAATAAGGTTTGCATATTATAGAATGGTATAAATCATTTACCTAGTAAATTTATTATTTACGACTATTTACTCTAAATAATTTTAAAATATAATATTTACTTTAATTGTTTATTAAAAAATGCTATATTTAATTCATCCTCTATATAAAATAACAATTAAAACAAGTAATTATAGAAAATCTAATTAAAGAAATATATAGCATAATATCTTAAACATGTAGAGAGAGAAATAATTAATTTTGAAAAGAGAGTGTAACAATTAGGTGGGAAAACCAAATAAATAAAAAGTACCTAGACATCCTTTATCAAGATAAGGATTTCCGTGGAATCCAAGGGGGCAGCGACATTGAAGCGTAACATTTGAACCCCAGTTGTAACTGTAACTGGAGGTGATGAACAATTATCGGAATGGCGAATTTGCGTACCAGATAAAGTTATCGTACTCATCAATATGGTAGCCAGCGGATTCATAATAATAATCCGAACTGTTTGTCAGAATTTGTTCAAATCCTGGTCCCAATACTTGTAAAGTGGAATAATTTTTTAACTCCCACTGAAGCACCACCGGGACATAATCCAAACGGAAGTGACTATGTCAGAAATATTTACTGACGGAGATGTAAACCAATCTTGGTCGGCAAGGAAAGCGATCTTGCAATCTTTCATTTGTTCGGCTTTGATTGTATCGAAGCTGGTTTTGAAGGCCGTGACTGAAAGAGGGATTGTTGTTTGACAACAACCGATGCCGTTACAGCTCTTGTCAATGGCTTCATTGTGGTTCGAGCAGATCGACGGGCACCCGCCGATGGTTGAGCCATCTAAAGCCATCCGAGCAATGGCTCCGCACCCAACAGCGGTGAACCTGTTCTTCTGAGAGAACTCGAAAGGGCTGCCTTCCAAGTTGGGACTCTGTCGGTTTTCGACTAATTTGGAACTGCAGTTCCAGAAAGTAATCGGGTTTTTCACCTTAAGCGTGCCTTCCACAGAGATCTCCATCACCTCCAGTTTGGTGTTCTTCAAGAGAGGGACGGTGTTGTTTTCTGTGCAGACGACTTGGAACCACCTCGTCTACGTAACAGCCTGTTTCGATGCCACAAGGGAAAGGAATTTTCATATCTCTGCAACTTGCTGTGCATTTAGGTTTTGCCATGGGTATGCCATTGAGAAAATCTACTAGAGAAAAGAGAAGTGCAATTCCAGATGACCATGTTGTTTTTCTCTAAGAACATGAGGTTGATATACGAGTGGTGGAAGATGATCCTATCAACTTCCATCAAGCCAAACAAAGTTCTAAATCTCAAAAGTGGATTGATGCCTTGAATGATGAGACGATCCATGAAGGACAATGGTTTTTGGGATTTCGTCAAATTGCCTAAAGGTGCGAAACCCATCGGTTGCATGTGATGCTCTAGAAATTCATAAACTCGATTCACGAACTATTATTATGGATTTCCTTCATTAATATTCTTCTGATGAATTATTTTGATGAATATCAAATTTCAAGATTATGAATGATCGTATATGTATCTCAGTGTGATGATGTTGATGATTTAACAATTTTGAGTTTCTCTATTTAAATGAGAAATTTTAAATACATAAAAGATAAGTTGAATGACATATAAATTTATAAGAAAAATTTACTATGTCGTATTAGAGGGATAATGTTAATTTTTACGAAGAATCCTGATTTTTATTAGTAGGTCAATTTAATGATTTTAATATTTAATTTTGATCTTATCAATAGTTAAGTTTTGAGAGTATGATTGGGAATTAATGTGTCACATAGATAGAAGATGAGTGAGATGTGATATGATTGCATCGTGATGCCTAAGGATACGATCTAATAGATCGTTGTATCGAGTGGTTGGATCATAGTCTCTTACCATAAAAATGGCTGTGGAGATGGGGTGGGGCCTGTAGCTTAAAGGAGTAGAGCACATGGCTACGAACCACGGTGTCGGGGGTTTCGAACTGAACTAAGAGCTCCTTATTATCACAAAAATATTTTGTGACCTAACTCGTCTTGGATATATATACTATCGTAAATAAGAAAATTAAAGATTGATTTTGTATAGCCAATTTTAATCAATCTTAATGACCCCTCGTTACTGTTCATAAGATAAGTAATAGGTAGGGATGATAGTATTTGAACCCGTGACATTTTGTACCCAAAACAAACGCGCTACCGAGCTGTGCTATATCCGTTTGAATTGGCCTACAGTAGTATTGTAGAGAATCCCTATCTTGTTTTCCACATCTTTATTTCTTTCAGTGCTATACCCATTTTGAATCGAATTCTTCACAAATCTTCTTATAGTGACAATGAGTAAGAACGAAACCTTTTATTATTATATACTTTACTTTTTCTTTGTTATTTTTTTTTCCTTCTTTTTCTTTCCTCTTCAAAGAGAAAAGAAAATAGTTCTGTTATTACATTACTTCGATACACTTTTTTACGAAAAACAACATAGACGTAGCGGTTGTCCAAGGAGATACTACACATAAGAAAATATTGTCTTTAGGCAAGTTACACATTGGGCACTTACCATTTGTGTTTTATTATTTTAAATATTTTATTTAAAATATTATTTAGTATTTACTCTTAGAAAATTCAAAGGTGGAAAATTGATCAAGAATTGTGCTTAAGTTTGAAATCAATGGTGTAGATTTTATGTTAAAGAATCCTAGGAAATCAATGGCCAAACTTTGGATGTTAAGTGACCAATGAGAGGTTAAGGTAAGGATAGGTATGATGGAAGATCCAATGGATGAGAATAAGGATAACAATCTTGGATCAATGGTGGAAATTCGAAGAAAGAAAAACCAAAAAAAAATGAGAAGGCATTGGGGGGGGGGGGGGGATCCAGATTTTTGGTTCAAAAAACAAAAAGAAATTTGAACAATGAGAAAAAGAAGGAAGTGGTGCATGCATACAATCTTATGTAAGAAATGACATGGTTTATTTTGGCAAGTTGACCCAAAGAAGAGACAAGTGAAAGTGACTCTTTGTCTCCACTTTATTGAACAAAATTTTCACTCCAAATCCAAAAGTGGCGGCAATGAAAGGGAGAACCAACCAAAATTTTTTCAATTTTAACCCTCAAAATACAGCACCCCTTAAGGTAAAAGTTGGCTGCAAACAAGCCCCTAACACCTCATTTTATTCTCACACGATTTAAGCTCAAAAAAAACCTAGCTTCTCTAGTCACCACCAAGCTCAAAATAGAAGGAAAAAAAAAAAAAAAAAAAAGAACCACCAACATTATTCTCCATCTCCAACACCCCTCTAACACCCTCCTCCCTCCTTTTTCAAGCTCTAAGCAATCCCGTTACCAAGTTTGAAGAAGTGTGAAACCGAGTTAGAAGATGTTTTACTGAGGTAACCCAGTGGTATTCTTTGTGTTTTAGTCATTTTTGGAGAACCAAAGCATGATGTCTAGTTATAATCTTAATATTAGATTTCTTTTTACCTAGGAAAAAGTTTTAAGAGGAACTTTAGAGGTCCGAGATCTTAAAGGGTCCACGGAGCATTTTGGAAAGATCTACGAACTTTCTTAAAACTTGTAGATGTTGTGGTAATGTTGCATGCATTAAAAACTTTGGCGTGAAAAATAAATCATATGATAAGATTCTACGAAGGATAAGCTTCATTTTAGGCTTTGGAATCACTTACTTTGCTTTTGTATGTCTGAAGTTATGTGCATTTGAAGTTGTGACACAAAACTAGAGAGAAAATGAACCTCTGGGGTACAGTCTAACCACGGGTTTTATGTACTCCAAACCCTTGCCTCAAAATTTTTGGATTATAAGTTAAAGATCTAAAAAACTAGATTCTTTAAGCTTTCCAACAAGGTATCATATGCCTTAAATGGATAAATGTACAGTTTTTAGTGGATTTTAACTGGAACCCTGCACTAGCCACAGGTTTTGTATATTTTGAGTCAGTTAACCATAATATTTTATAAAACTGTTCTTATCATATGAAATAGATACTACAAGCTTTTCAATGACATATCTTTTGCCTTATTTGGACTTGTAAGTGAATTGTTATGATTTTTCTAAGTTTACCCATGAATCTAGACTTGTGGTACATATGTGGGACTAACAGTCACAAAACCTAAGTTTGTGGTATGAAACGCTCAAAAACTAAAAGAAAGAATTTATGTCTGCAAAGTAGACATCTCAAGGTTCAAAATGAGATATCATGCATTTAAAACGGATATGTACATAAATTTTAATAAATCACATAACATTGTATTATAACCTGGTAAACTGAGATTTTACCATAAGACACTTAGGAAAACATCCACATTAATATTTGTAATGCTTGAAATCTTGGAAAACAAATTATAAAGATAGAAACTAGATCGTTCAAGCTTTCCAACAAGTCATCAAGTGTCCAAAAAAGGATTATATTCAAATTTAAATAAATCTTACAAATTAAAGATCCTACACTGACAAAACGATTAGACATTAAAATGTGACATAAGGGTAAGTCATAACATATGTACATGTTTAGTTATGAAATGAGTTGGTATTAAGTATATAATCAAATAATGCGTAAAAATCCTAACTTTACAAAGTTGAATCACAAGTCTTAAATGGGCTAAGATAAAGTGTACTAAAGGGTTACTGTAACGACCCGCCTAACACAGGTCGTTACCTTACATACATACATACTTACATACTTGGCAAAACACAGCGGAATTTTTTTTTATACAGTAATTATAAACATGCAGCTTATAAAATATGTCTTAAATAAAATATTCAAATAATAGAAGTACTTAAAAATCAAAACGCGTAGCGGTTTATCTTCCCACGATTTCACAGTACGCCCCGTCACGCTCTGCCACCTTGTATCATACATTGCTGACAGGTTGCTTTAACTTAATCACACCCCTTCCTAACTTCTGGGTGAACCCCAAGGATATAAACGAGTGAGTGGCACCAGAATCAAACAAGGCAATAGCTTCATAAGTGACGATAGAGATCTGACCTGGTCACAAATAACCATCCTACCGTTTGGGAGTAATCGTTCTTTGATTATTTCTTAAGAGATTACGTTGGATAATCTCTTGGGCTAGGTCCTTGACATAATGCTGAGTTTCTTTAAAACCTTGGGCTTTATTCTCATATCATAATTAATTGAATTAAGTCTATTAACCCTCTTCTCTTAGCCCAATTCTAGGTTCTTGGTATTCCTTAGGGTTACATTGGATAACCGTAGCATAGGCTTTGTTGTGTATACTTGCCTAAGTATGTGTGTGAAATGCTATGAAAAATGCTATGGTATGTCATGTGTTACGAAAAGCTAAATGTTATGATTGTATGCTAGGATCTAGGAAATGTCATGAAAAATGTTATGAATGCATGTTATGTAGATATGCTAGGACAGACATAAGTTATGATAAAATTATGAAATGAGATTGCTATTTAAATTGTGTGAAACATCACAATGCATGTTCACCAATTAACAAGAACAAGAATAAGTATGAGACAATGAATGTTATGATGGCAAGCAAGCTTGCATGTGTCGTACCGACCCGCGTTAGGTCGGGTTGGACTATAGATTGAGTTGGAAATGGACTGACCGCCCCAACTAATTCATAGTTGCGCGCCTGGTACGAACACTTACGTTATGGGGCCCATAAGATAAGCTAAAATAAGTTAAGAAAGTAAGTTATGAATGAACAAGAAAGCATAATGAAGCATAAATGGCTCATGCATATGTTAAGATAAGTTACATTATGTTATGGTTAAGTTATGGTGTGCTAGTTAGGATATGTATGGCATGTTTTGTTGAATCGTGGTATAGAATAGTTACACTTGCTGAGCGAAAGCTCACTGTCTTACGTCTATGCTGTAGGTAAGCAGCCTAACAGCAACCCTTGATACAAGATGGAGGGCGTGGACTGGCGGACTGTGAAACGTGGGAACAAAACCGCTACGCGTTTCGATAATATTATGTAATTATATTATGAGTTTTATTTTACACCCGAACAACTTTATTTAATGTCCGATATGTTTACGTTTATATTTCGTGTGCATGTACATTGTAAAAAAAAAAAAAAATTTGTTGTTTACGTTAAGTATGTTCAATATGTATGTATGTATGGTAACGGCCTGTGCTAGGCGGGTCGTTACAGTTACTGAGTATATATCAAGAGACTATCTTAGCCCAACTAAATAATCATAACTAAAGGGATTAGGCCTTACAAGCTCAATAATAGATGGAAGGTATACACGTAGGTGACTCCTTGTCACCTTGATTAATTAATTAATTAATTAATACATAATCAAATGTAATTAATAAAGTAATTAATTAATTAATTGATTAATAATTAATTAAGTAATTATAAGAGTTAGTAGGTGATAATTAAGATTATTATGTTGAATAACTACATAATTATAATACATGATTAATTAGAGATTAATTAATCATTAATCAGTAATCATTAATATAATTATCAAAATAACTATGGATGATTAATTAGAGATTGATCAAACATTAATTATTAGATTAATCAAATTATTAATTATTAATATCAGAAGTTATAATTAACAATTATTATATGAGAAAGAATATTTAAGTAATATAATTAAATTATTAACAATTTAATTTTTAATAAGTCAATTAAAATTATGTAATTTAATTATAGTTACTCAATTAAATAAAGAAATAATTAACTACTACCTAATTAATTAGTTAATGAATTAATTAATCAATTAAATTAAATTAAGTAAAATTAAATTAATTAAATAATAATAGTAGAAATTTATTTAGTACTTAATAATTAATTTGAATTAAGTATTAAGGTTAATTATGACATAAGTAAATTAACCTCACTTTAATTTATAAAATAAATAAATAAATGAATAAAGTTATATAACTATGATTCTATCTAATATGAGATCTTGTTAAATCAGGATAATTTCTCAAATCTGCGTAGTAAGAGATACAACTCCAGAAGTTTAAGCACATAAGTCAATTAAGTACAAACCTCACCTACGGAATGCAACAAAATATCTTTCATTGTTGATGTTCTATATTTTCTATAGTTTGCCCTAATGAAGTGATGAGTCTATGAGGCATATGTATTGCATTAATTAAACATTTAACGTGCATAATTTCTCTTGCATTGATATGATCGACATGCCTCTTGGATATGTATGCTGTAATGATAGATGCATAGTGACATGGAAATCTACACATTGTCATAAATAATAAGAATGAGGCTAACGAAAGATAGGATTAAGTGTTGTACCAACCTCCAATTAGTAAGAGGATATGTTAAGAACGAAAGTTATAAGATATGATCTTGGAGGCTATTGGAGGGTTACTCCCCCAACTCCCCATTGGTTGCGCGTATATGGGTACGACATAGGGGTGCTTATGTGGACAAGACATGTATATAATGAATCATAATTAAACACACATAGATCACATGCATTTTTGAATATTCATGATTTTTTAAAAATATTTTGTGAGATATTGTTTGTACTTGCTGAGCGAAAGCTTATACGTATATGTTCGTGCTGTAGGTAACGCGGGTAAGTAGCTCCCTACTTAGATATTTTATGGACGGGCGAAGCTGTACGTGTGGAGGCGATGAAGGAAGGATGGTGGAAAATACTTCTTAAGCAAACACAATGTCTTAACCAACTCTGATTGTAACGAATCTAGCATAAATGGATCAATTACCTTGGAGCATATTGAATTGAAAAATAAGCATAACTTGGTAATTCTGAACCTCACATCTTTCGTTAAAACTCCTCGCAAGGCAAGCGGTAATAATTGTTGCATCAAGATATGACAATCATGTGTTTTCATTCCAATGAGCCTCAAATCCTTCATGGTCACAAACCTTTTGAAGTTATAAGAATACCTATTGGGCACTTTTATAGAAGCGAGCCATTCACAAAACTTTCTTTTTTCTTGTCTAGATAATGTGTACTTTGCCAGAGGTAAGTAAGTGGCATTCCCATTTTTCGTAGGGAGCAAATTAAGTTTAATCTTCAAATCCTTAAGATCCAACCGTGCTTTTTCACCATCTTTGGTCTTATTAGGAATGTCAAGCAATGTGCCCACTATTGATTAAAAAATGTTTTTCTCAATATGCATAACATCCAAATAATGACGAATGAAAAGTGACCTCCAATATGGAAGTTCGTAGAAGATTGACCTCTTTTTCCAAGGTCCATCAATCACCAGATCCTTGTTACTTCGTTTTTTTTTTTCCCCCGAGCACTACTTTCGAATCTTTAACCATCTCATATATGTCTTCACCCATCAAAACTCAGGGAGGGATTCTTTTTTCAGTATTACCATCGAAAGTCATTTTTTTTTTTGACGGTATCGATGATTTTTTGGTAAGAATCTCCTATGACTAAGGTAAACGGTTTTCTTACCATTCTTCAACCGGATGGAAGATGTTCCTTTCATACAAATGGGACAACCCATAGAACTTTTTACTGAATAACCAGATAGGTTTCCATAAGTGAGAAAGTCATTAATTGTCCACATCAACATTACACAAAATGTGAATGTCTCTTAATGATAAGAATCTCTAACTTCGATCCCTTTTTCCCATATGCTCTTTAGATCATCGATTAGAGGTGTCAAGTACACATCAATGTCATTCCCTGGTTGTTCAGGACCGGATATCAATAAAGTCAGTATCAAGAACTTCTACTTCATGCTCAATTTCAGGGGGAGATTGTAGTTGACAAGTATGACGGGCCAAGTACTATGCCGACTACTCATATTACCATGTGGGTTCATTTCGTCCGCTGATAAACCTAGACATATATTTCGTGGTTCCGCACTAAATTCAAGATGATCATCATCGAAGGTCTTCCATTATGGTGTATCAGCTAGATGTCTAAGCAAGCCATCTTCAACACATTTATCATGGTGCCAAATCAAATTCTTGACATGATCAACATTACGGAATAAAAACCGCAAACATGGCACCGGAGGAATGTACCATAACACCTTTTTCAACATTTTTTTCCTACCATTTGTTGGCTTCTTGCCCTTCTTCCATCTTGACTCTTTACAAACCGGGCATTCATCCAAATCCTTATACCCATTTCGGTAAAGGACGCAATCATTTGGACATACATGAATTTTTTCATATTTCATTCCCAAAGTGCTCAACATCTTCTTAGTTTCATACATACTAGCTGATATTTTATTATCAACCGGTAGAACCTCTCTTAGAAATTCTGAAAGAGTCATGAAACTAGAATTTGTCCACCCTCTCAATGCCTTCATGTTATATAATTTGACCAATGCGGACAATTTAGTATATTTAGTGCACCTATCATACAAGGGCATCTCGGCATCATTCATCATTGCATCAAATAACTCCGAACGGTCAACAAAGTGTCCTTCCAAATCGTTAATCATTCAAACAAATTATCTCCTGCATCTCCTCAACAATAGGTTCTTTTCGTTTATTCTTCAATGTTGGATTCAAATAAATTTCACCATGTAAATGCCATGTTTGGTATGAACAAATAATACTACGTGCAAGCAAATGTCTTCTAACTTCATCAATTGAATGAGACCTATGATTTCCACAATCCACGTAAGGACACCGAATCTTATCATTTTTCAAGTGATTTTTGACAAATGACAAAAATTCTTCAACACCATTTTGATATTTTCTAGTCAATCTATTAGCCAACATCCATTTTCAATTCATTTGGAATAACCCAGCCTAAATCCAAATTAAAGATCATAAAATTCATTCAATAATCAAGTTTTTGCAATTAAAATAATAAATATTAGCCTTTTGACATAATTTAACAAATCATGCTTTAAAAAAAAAAACAAGAATCTATAGTTTTAGATATCTAAAATATCTACAATGAATTAATACAAAATAACTCAAAAGCGTAAAATATCTACAATGAATTAATACAAAATAACTCAAAAGCGTAAGTAATAATCACTTACAAATAATGACTATAAGAGAGTACTGGTATGGTGGACGGTGGTAACATCATTGAATGGCAGCGAAGGATCTAGTTTCGCGGGTTTCTGTAATGTTTTTCACTGCTACAGAACACTTTTGCAAAATAAAATCAAGGCTAGTAGGGATTTTTAAAATTGAGAAATTACATGATGGTTTATTAAAACCGTTGTAAAAACCTGAGATTACACGATGGTTGATTTAAACTGTCGTGTAATGTCGAGATTACATGACAGTTGATTTAAACTGTCGTGTAATCTCGAGATTACACGACGGTCTATTGAAACTGTCGTGTAATCTCCGTCGTGTAATCTCACAGTTTCACGATAGTTTCAGTAAACCGTCGTTTAATCTCCAAGATTACACGATAGTTTATTAAAACCGTTGTGTAATCATAGGGCGATCCCTTTTAGGCGACAATTTTTTTAAAACCATCGTGTAATCTTCGTCGTCTATTCCAACTTTTGTAGTAGTGAATCGAAAGTGAGGGATAATTTTTTTTTTCACACAGTAACTTGATCGGCATGTTTAGGGAAAAGAACATGTTCCCGTGGCTCGGATGAGTATTCTTGTTTATTGCTATAACTATAAACAATTTTCTTTTTCCTATTAACAAAGCATCCCCTTTTTCTTCACTTTGGCACTTTTTAGGTGTGAAACGCTCGTTTACGCTCTATATTCATCATCTCGTTGGTTATTTACCAGGGTGCACATTATTAAAAGATAATAACACTCCTTCAAGAAAGTTGGCCATGAAAATATAAATTGCATCCAGCTAGCAACTTTCTCCTTGTGGCGTTAACTTTTTTAGAAAAAAAATAGTAAGAAATAAATTATTGATGTTATGTTTACTGGCTTTTTCTTCAAGTACCGTGTTTGATAAGAAGAAATAGGATGAGTGGAAAGAAAGATAGGCGAGGAAAAGCGCAAATCCATTAGTTGGTACGACGATTGCTTAAAGAAGAAGGGAAAAAAAAGGAAAAAACAAAAAAACAAAAACAAAAACAAAAGTCCATCCATATCAAAATGGGGACGGGAAGGAATAGGAATGCATCAGTATGTTGGTTACAACTTTGTTTGGTGATGAAGTTCAACTCCAATTAAACTGTACTTTTTCAGTTGGATTTTTATCTTTTTTTAAAAAGTCAACAAAAATAATAATTAGTTTTTAAAAAGTCAACGAACTTCAACCGGTGATCCAAACAAAAGCTACAATTCTACCCTGTTGCCTCTTTCTGCTCTTAATTTAAGCTTGTGTTTGGTGTACGGATTTAGAATAAAATTTGTAGGTTAAAGATTATTGACTTTTAAAAAACTAGTTATAAATTTTGTTGATTTATCAGAAAAAGATAAAAACTAAAATAAAAACTTTAGATTCAAACCTAAAAGCCTAATGAACCGTTAAAGTTTCTCAAGCTTTTCTCTTATATAAATGTGATTGTATTTTTCTTCTAATTATGCTTATCATTTTATTCATGACCTTAAAAAAAAATACATTTTTTATATATAAATTATTTTAATTGACATTTGAGATTAATAATTTAATAGTTGTCGTAGTTGGCCCCACTCAAAAAAAATTCATGACTTCTTATTAGATTGCTTTTAGCTAACCGCTTGAAACTAAACTTTTTGGGTCTATACTAAAACTTCTTAAAAACCATTGTATGCTCGTCCAATTCTTAGTTTGTACTAAAAAACATTATAAGAAAGAGTAATTGATCTAAATTGTCATTGAACTCTTCCGATTGTGATGGTATGGTCCCTGTTTTTTAAATTGGTAATATAACAATAAGTTTAATTTTAACAAAAATTAAAAACAGAAATTAAAAAACTCTAGATTTCTTCACTCTTCGCTATCTACTTTCTCTCTCTTCATTTCCTCTACCGGAGTCTCTCTTTTCCCTCTCTCTTTGGAATTTCTCCTCTAAGTGGTCACTATGAGTGGCCTCAATAAGGGCGTCACCGCCAGTAGCATCGGTGTCATCCTCACAGGCTATGGAGACGGAGCTCGTGGGTGCGGATTTTGAGTTCATTTGGGGGGCGGGTCGGGGGCGGATCTTGACTTCATTTTTCGGGTGATTCGGATCTTGATTTCGTTTGGGGAGTGGTGGTGGCGATCGACAATGAAGAAGAAGGTGGGGCTGGATTTTTAGGGCTAAATTCGGTGAATGGAGAAGAAGGTGCTGGGCGTGAGTTTGGCAATGGTGGTGGAGGGCTGTGTTTGACAACCAGTGAAGGGCTTGAGTTCGTTGGGGGGGGGGGGCCGGCCCGCTTGGGTTTCTTAGCTCTCTCTCTCTCTGTTTTCTGAGATCGGCAATGGAGAAGGCACCTGAGATTGCCAGGGGGCTCTTTGTCGCAACTTGGGGGAGTTTTGGGGGGGGGGGGGGGTGCTGGGTTTCTCAGCTCTTTCTCTCTATTTTCTCAACTTGTGTGAGATATTGTTTTAATAAGAGCATTTTTGTCTGTTGATTGTTAATTGAGATCACTTGAGCGGTCATGTGACCTCTTCTATTAGAAACTTAACATTTTTGGATGGAAATGAATGAAATTACTAATATTTAGAGCGTTTAGGTAAATCTCGGCCAAAATTTGAAAAAAAAAAAAAAAAAAAAAGGACCAAACCGTCACCTTCTAAAGAGTTCGGAGACTATTTAGGCCAATAACTCTATAAGAAATACAGAGAGATTGACAGGGGCAGATTTAAGGGGGTGCTGGTGGGGGCTAGACTCAAAATATTTTTTTTCTTCTTGTTTTAGGCCAAAAATTTTATAATTTTTACAATTTTCCCCCCATTAGAAACTAAAAATTCTCATACATTCCCTACTTTATCCCCACTAAAAATAAAAAAAATTTCACATAATCCTTACTAAAATTAATCCTATAAAAAAAGTTTTATAATGTTACAGCTTTACCTACACGAAAATTAAAAATTCTCACATAAACCCACTAAAATTAAATATTCTCACATAGCCCAGTAAAACTTATTTAATCTTAAAAAAAGAAAATCTTGCGTACACCCTTACTAAAATATATTCATGACTCTGCCATGGAGACAAATACTAGATTACATATATATATATATATATATATATATTTTTTTTTTTTTTTGCGTGCGCGTGTAGAAAAAATAAATATATAACTAAGTTTCTGTTTGGTAAGTTAGTTAGAGATGAAAATTTTAAATTAGAATTGGTTGATTTTTCAAAAATTAATTATAAATTTTATTGACTTTTTAAAAAAAATAAAAGTTAAAATGAAAAAGTATAATTTAATTAGAGTTAAATTTAAATATCCAATGAGGTTAATATTTTAGAAAAAGATAATAGGATAGAATTGACATGGACAACACGCCAAGTAGTGGTTTTGACTTTTGAGCAAAAAACATATTTCTTTTTCTAGGTAGTAAGATTTCTTGAAGAGAATTAACTTAGAGAGCTAGCTAGGATATTTTCTTATTGATCGTATTCTATCAGATGACGAACCAGTTCCGATATATATATTGCGAACATGTCGAGTTTTTTTGAATTTTTATTTTTTTATTTTTAGTATAAAATATTATGAGCTAAGGTACATTATAGTTATCATACATAAGTAATATCTCAACCATTCAATTAAATTGGGATGGTTTAAAAATGAACTCTACCGATAGGATATATAAAAAGGATTTTACCACAGCTTTACCCATAATAATTTATATTTAAATATTTAATTTAAAATCTAATTTAAATATAAATATTCATAATCTGAAACTAGCATATATCAATTTGCATACTAGTGAGTCCCACCCACTAGCAGTAGGCACGTACAAAGTAAGTCGCACCCTCTGTGTTATCCAATTTTAATATATACTTAAATAATCTCCATTATTTAAATAACACAATTAATTCTCAATCAATTGTTTGGGTAACATAAATGTTTATGATTATAAAATAATAAAAGTAGACACTCTCTTTTATATTTATATCACACAATTTAGTGAGTAAAAATATAATCCATCAAATACACTTGTTCAATTGCTAACGAAGGAGGGGTGGAGAACAATGGACCTATAATTTTAAGCTCCAATAAATTTGATAACCAATCAAATTCTTTGATTAATTTATCAACTTTTTTAATCTTAGAGTTACTCCACTAAAAACTTAAATTACACTCTTGAAATTATAGACATAAAATTACTCAAAAAATAGAGTCGTCAATTTGATATAGCCATTACATATAGATCGATCCTCCATAAATAATTCATAATTAGAACAAGGTAAAATCCGCTAACCTCTCTAATTACATCTTGATCTTTGAATACCATTAATTATCTAATGAATGATAAGCTCATGAAGTTAATTACGAATTGAGTGCTCATACCATTTAAACCCCAAATCAATATGCAAGGGAATTATTTATTTGCTTCTTAAATAAGAAGGAATGGATTCAATCTTATAATATTAACATTCGCGACTATTTATTTCATCATATCTCCAAAATACAAGGAATAAGATATGATACCTAAATCCATATCAAGTAAATCAAATACATGATTTCATAAATAGGAGTATGTTAATAACTCAAGATTAAGATCATTCTATATATGATCATCGGTTGACGTGATTAGAATCTGCTATACTTAAAGGAAATTATCAGCAATTCATATCACGTCACGTCCCCATGTCCAACGTAATCACATTATGCATATCGTACTCATTTAATGTCTCGCTACATTAATGATTCAGATAAGACCGTTCCATTCTTAATGGTAATGACATGTACTAGTGATATTCAATTAAAGATTCCATACTTTAATTTATTAATCAAATAAATAATTGATTATTTATCACATACCGTTTGAATTATCATCCTTAAATATTATCCTCGCTAGTATATAACTCTTATATACACTATTTAAGTTCACGTAGATAATAATAAAATTTTAATAATATTTATTAAGTATCCAACATACATTCATATACAATTATAATGAAATAAAATATTTATTTATATAAATCGCAACAAAATTGTAGCATCATATGTTTTTTAGGCACCAATCCCAACATGTTAATGCCGGTTGATCCCTTCTCAGGCTTTTCTATTATTTGAAATATATATATATATATATATATATATAGCACGAACTGTTTGTGTGCTTCCGACTCCAAATGCAGATCAATTTGTTTCGGGTTGCACCAGAATTTTGATTGTGAAATATAAACAGGCTGAAAGATATAAAGGCACTTGCCTAACAAAACCCATCTTTCCCAGTCACGAGAGTATTCCAAAAATGCCCACAGTTTGCATTAATTGGGCTCATAAATCATTCAACCCCATAATGACCAATTTTTCACATCCTCATTTAGAACCAGTTTTTGTTAATGTTTGTACCTACGGTGCTCTCAGTAATAGTCATTTTCTTTCATATCTCATTTATTTGCTTCAAAAGTAAGTTTCTTTCAACCATTCAGTAACCCATACTCATCAAAATACCTTACATTAAATATTTCCAAGCTCCAACACAAGGAAAAATACTTCCAGAAAAAAAATAATAAAATAAATAACCATAGACAACAGGATATGCGTACATATCCTTTTTATTCTCTAAAGTTGAGGTTGCCAAACACACGAAACTACTTTATCGCAACAGATGGCGTAATTAAGTTTCTTCTCCCACACTCATATCACTACCATATATATAGAAATCTATTTTGGCCATATATATATGTATGTATGTATGTATGTAATTAAGGATAAAATATATATGTGTGTGTGTATGTATGTAATTAAGGATAAACCTCAATGACATACCTCTCTCCCAGAATTAGAGTACTTTTATAGTGACTAAACCCAGCATCCTTGAAGAGTTTCGCCCATTCTTTGAAAGTACGGTGCTTACCAGACTCGGTCATCATCCTTATGTCAACGGCGAGTTGTAAATCACTTATCTCTTTATCCATATTGATCGGACTACCAACCACCATCTCAATGATTATGACTTTTCCTCCCTTACCCCTGCTCAAAATTGCTTCTCTACATTTCTTCAGCATCACCAAGCACTCTTCTTCACCCCACAAAATTAGAATCCACTGTTTGATGATATGTATATAAACGTCGGAAATAATTAGTTTGCAATTATTTATTAAAAAAATCAAAGACGGAAAAAAAAAATCAATAAATATATACCTTGAGAAGAATTGCATCTGCAGGAGGTATTGGGTCGGAAAACATGTCTCCTCCAACAAAGTTCAATTTTTCGGATCCGTGAAGATCAGCAACAACATGTGGAAGATCAAACACGGTGCAATGAATGTGGGGGAAACTGCTAGTTATGGCCTTGGCCAAGGATCCGGTGCCACCACCTACATCCACCAAAGACTTTAAGCCTTGAAAGACCTCTTTACAATCTTTGAGAGCGGCATGGGCGATGAACTTGGAATCATTCGACATTGCCTCGTTAAACAGATGGAGACTCTCTGGATTATGCTCAAGCATATCATAGAAATCACGTCCCTCCACCGTCCCGTACAAAGTGGCATCGCTGTTGCGGAACCAAGCGCTCAAGGAACCCCACACGGCAATGAGTTTGGGAGAGAGGATGACAGAAACAAACGGTTTCATGCTTATGATGAACGGCGATTCGTCTAAAAGAAGCCGAGAAACGACATTGAGCGAGTATTGTTCTTCTACTTCTTCTTCTTCTTCTTCTTCTTCTTCTTCTTCTTGTTGGTGATGATGTTTTTTGGTGGTTCCAAAGAATCCATGG
>JAFMPE010194813.1:0-17094 GCA_024759925.1 Ficus religiosa | reverse complement strand
TAGTATTTTATCTTGGTACTAAAGACTTTAAACGACCTTATTATTTCAGTATATATGTAAGATAAGTTTTTATGAACAAACCTTTTTATATATATAAGTAAGTTCAAAAAAAAAAAAAAAATTCCCAAATTTTCAAATAAAGTAAGTTAAGTAAGTAAGGTGGCGGCCCTACGTAGGATGAGGGCGTCACACCTCATTAGGTTCTAGTCCATCATAACATCATGGATTTGTGCCAATGCAATTTCTGTTAGGTACCTGCCCAATTAAACAGAAATTCAAGCATATACCTAATAGAGAAAAGAGATTTAGGCCAGAAAAACGGGTTCTAGCTCCTTTAATGGGTTATTTATATTTTAATATCCTGAATTTCGTTTTTATTTAGAAAGTGGACCATACATTTTGAACTTTAATATTTCTGTACCATCACATCGCATTTAACATACAAATTTATACGTTCTTGGTCAACACATAACTTTGACCTAAAAATACCCAAAATACTCTTAAAAGAAAATTATAATTCGGACTATTTTAGCTTTTTAATTTATACTATGTAATTTATTTTTATTGAAAAGGTATACCGTACATTCAAAATCATGCATTTTATTTCTTTATACTACAATTAATATATAAAGCAATTCGTTTCTTCGATTAACACTTTATTTTAACCTAAAAATACCTAAAATATCCTTAAAAGAAAAATTATTAAAAATTCAAAACTTTTAATTTTCTCAATAAAGAATTTAGACTTCTCAACTCCACCCTCACAATCACCAAGCCCATTCCCACCCCTCCACCATGCACCTCTTTTGACCCCCACCTCAGATCCTTTATTTACTTTAATTTCACTAGAATTTTTTTAGATATATTTATTTTAGTTTCATAGTTATTTCAGGTATTTTACTATTAAAATTAAATGTTTATCGAGAAAATGTATAGATTTTTGTACCAAATATGATCGAATAATATAAAAATGTAAAAGTTTGAAGGACAGTTCTTTTTTTTTTTTTTTTTTTTTAAAACTAAAAACAAAATGTAAGGTATAAAAATGTAAATTAAGTTTTAGTTTTTATTTTTAAGGGTAATTCAGACATTATAAAGTCAAAATTAAACGTAATATGATGGTATGAAAATGTAAAGTTCAAAACACATAATAAACCTTCTGAAAAATGAAAATAAAATGAAATAAAATACAAGATACAAAAATGTCAATAACCGTCCTTTTTATTAATCAACAAGCTCTCAACCAGTTACAGAGCAATTCTCATAAAGCAAAATTCAATATCAACAAAGGAAACAAGGAACGAAAAGGATAAGGAGAGAATTCAAAGTTCTCTCAGCCTCCACACAACCACCAAAATCTTCTACGCACCAAAAGACACACGTCATTTTCCCCAGTCAAATTAAATTTATACGAACAATGCTATGAAATATGAGTGATGTTAAACATCACTCACTACTAATAGAAATAAGTCCCACAACATGGGGCTAATCTGATGGACTCACCTCTTTATTAGTATGATGTTCAACATCATTGATGTTCGAAAGTGTTTTTAAATTAATACCGCCCCCACTGTCACCCTTTTCACCTGATTCAGCCATCTCACTTGATTCCGCGAGCTCATCATCCAACTCGGGATTGTTGGAGTCATCAAATCCAACACCCTCTGCTCCTGCTTCCAGTTTCTGCATACCCTTTTTTTCCCTTCTGAATGGGTGCCAGACTCGGCTTCTAACACTTTCACATGCTTTTTTGGTCTTAGAACAAAGTTGAGTACCCAAATCTTTAACAGCCGATGGAAGAACTCGACTACATTCGACCACCTTTCTTGGCAGCAATGCATAATCGTCCAAACAAGCGCTTCCTTGAGAATCTTTTGAGCAAACAAATTTAAGCACTTCTTGAAAATTTGAGCTCTCAACACCATGAGCAGCAATACTATCGAGCACTTGAGCATCTGTTCTGGTTGTTAAAACATTTTCACCGCCTTCATCTACATCGTCAATAACAACAAGGGACTTTGTACGTAGAAGCCTATTCTTCGCAAATTCTAGGGTCGAACTTTCTTTCCCCAATATTCCAGAAAAAGGTGCTTTCTGTAGATACCTCAGTCCGCTTCTTTTTATTTCTTCCTTGGTGTTTCCAAGAAAGAAGCAACCAGCTTCGAATTGAGACGCGAATCGGTGGAATAAGTCACGATCCAGGATTATTCTAACCGTCTATGCCGACAATGCCCCAATTAATGATTCAACTTTCCCAAGTTGTCTGCCAATTCCAACCAAGCCCTTGAAATCATAGAATGATGATAAGCAATTTAACTTCCCAACAACATCCTGCACAACTGTCTTGACTAATGTAGAATCAGACCTGCCCTCCTTGCTTAGAAATTGTGTCATTTGGGTCCTTAACTTAAAAAGAATGACTAGTACCTAGTACTACTCCAATAGATGGTTACATTATCTTTCTAGATAAAAAGGGGGAAAAAAAAAAAAAGAAAAAAGGGCCGAAGCCGCTAATTATAGATCGGACTAATAAAATTCAGGTGGTGTTTATGTCAATTTAAAGACAAGTAAAGGTAAGTTGCGCCATTAAAATACGAGAGAATTGGGATGCAATAATCTCTTAAAAATATATAAAAGAGCAAATGCTCATATGCATCCTCCCCTCAATAGCAGTTATGTGGCAGTTCCAATTCCTGTCAGATGGCATTTAAAAAGAAAGAAAGAAAGAAAGAAAGTTTAATATTTTAAAATTTAATTTAATTTAATTTTTTTTTGTTTTACTTTACTTCACTTGTCTATCCCGAACACACAAAGCGCATGCTGTCCAACTAGTAATACTAATAATAGCAACACTAGACATATGATACTAAACATATTATTTAAAAATTTTGGGGATGAAATTGCCAAAATAATTAATTGAAGGATCAAAGTGCAAAACCAAAGATAGTTTAAAGAGAAAACGTGCTAATAAACTTTTTTTTTTCCTCCCCTCAAAAAAAGGGACAACGACTAATTACTGTAGAAGTCATTAATAAAGCACTAAAACATGGTTAAAGTTTGAAAAGTGGGTGAGTGAAAAGCTAATTAAAAAAAGGAAAAAAAAGAAAAAAAAAAAAAAAAAAGAAAAGAAAAGGCCACATGATTTCTGAGGAGTTGCAATGGGGCTGGAGTGCTCGTGTTTATTGAGCAGCTAGTCCCCATGTGTAGGGATCAATGTTTTCAGTTCTGGTACTACTTAAAAGACACATGAAAACTTAGAAATTAGCCAAATGTTAATGGGGTATATGTTAGAAAATATGGAGCATAAACAATTGACAAGAAATTGAAGTATAATATAAATAAAATTGTTACACCAAAATTCAACCTTAACTTGGAGGAAACAACAGATAAAGAAAATCGTCAAGGCACGTAAGACACGCTTTCTTTAAAACAGATTTGTCCCTTTCGGTAAGTGCACGAGCTTTAACTGACGTCTGTCTCCTAGGATACAATAACGAACAATGATAGTCTAACACGATCGAAAACCACTCCCGGCGAACTTTAGAAAATATGGAGCATAAACAATGAACAAGAAATTGAAGTATAATATAAATAAAATTGTTACACCAAAATTCAACCTTAACTCGAAGGAAACAACAGACAAAGAAAATCGTCAAGGTACGTAAGACACGCTTTCCTTAAAACAGATTTGTCCCTTTCGGTAAGTGCACGAGCTTCAACTGACGTCTGTCTCTTAGGATACAATAACGAACAATGGTAGTCTAACACGATCGAAAACCGCTCCCGGCGAACTTGAAACCAAAGCCTTTCCTCTATCACCAAAACTCAAAAAAAAAAAAAAAAAAAAAAAAAAAAAAAAAAAAACCCGACCACAACAAGAAAAACACTAGATTTGCACCATAAGAAAACTCGATAGACTGAGATTTGCATCGCCCATGTCGTGCGGACGCACACATTGGGCCCCTATCCTACTGGGGCTATGATTTGCACATCCCCCCTAAGCGTGAGAGAGCATCTTGGGCACACAATCTTACCCAAGTCCAAAAGTGCAAAATCTTATAAATTCCATCAAGTTTTTATGCCTAAGCAATGTGGGACTCCACATACATAAACAACTTTCTAACAAAATTCTATTCCATTAGGCATACTTTGAGCATCAATTTCTCATTCACCCAAATGCCATTTTGAGCGTATGAATTTATGATTTCAATCCCTCACGACGGAGAATGCAAATCCACTAAGAACTGTTATTTTTACTAATTGGGTCCCACTCAAATTTGGATCTTAAAATGGTTTAAAATCCCATTTTCCAATGGTATATAGGACATATATATAATTAAACGAGATATATTGCACAATTACCAAAATACTAACTATAATTAGAGACTAAGCACGTGTGCATGTAGGATCCATTTTATTCTATTCCGTTCATTAAAGTTTTAAATTTTTACGATGGTGCGTTTGACAGTATATGTTTTTAAATGTTCGATTTAATCAAAATCACTTCAAAATGATAATATCTATGCAAACTGACATATTGATTAAAAGCAGAATTTTATTAATGCTTCTAATAGATCATACAAATGTCAATTTACCTCGCCTAGTGTAACGTGTGTGGGTGTTGATGCATTTTTCAAAGAGAAAATTGTGAGAAGCAACCATTCAAATAGTCATATGCCTTTTTTTTTTTTTCTCTTACTTATTGCTATATGCTATAAAATTATAGATTAAAAAAATTACAACTATTATAATTAGACAATAACTTAGAAATGTGCTTCTTAAAAGGCAACCTTATAAATTATCCTAATTCAGAAATGTAGACATTAATACTGGGTTTTTATAAGGCAGAAATGCAAAAGATAATTATATATATATATTTGTTATATATATTCTCTTTATTGTATATATGTTAATTTTCTGGGATAGTGGTTCTCGGAATACAAGAATAGCTTTTGATATAATCAACTTTCTTCCTTTTGTAGATTGTATCTTTCTAGGTAAGGTTTTGGAAAACTTGAAGAGTGTAAAATGTATATTAAAAATTATATTGTTTTTTTAATGAAAAAGGGGGAGTTTGTGTGGTGTCTTTACACTTTCTATTTAGTAATTCAAACGGTCCGATAGGATAATATTGATTGTGATCATCAATAGGATAGTCAAGGATCTTGATTCTATACTTTTATCAGTTATCGAGTCTGAAACTACCAACAAGTCAATATCAATGATAGATTTTTAGCGTATTACAATATTCTTCGAATTTGAGGTTCGATTAAAGTGAAAGCTTTAAATAAATTCTTCTCAATTATCATGTTTTCATTATCAATGGAAAGGATGATAATATAATTCCAAACTTAGTGCAACTACAGCACTGAAAAAAAAGAAAACAAGGAAAAAAAAAAAAAAAAACCACAGAGAGAGACCGGACCAAGGAAATCTAAAATGGACGGTAGTAATTTATCAAGGACCAACAACTAAAAAACTAAGCAATTTCATATATCATAATAGATAAAAAACAGACAGCTATATGCACTTTTGGTATGAAGGAAAATCCAAAGAGAATATTTTGGTGCCAAAAAAAAAAAAAAAAGAAAAAAAGAGATTAAAACAAAAAAGGCAAAGGAATATGGAAAAAGGGGGCTCCAACTTGATTTTTATTTGCATAGAAACCAGAGGCCGTGGTTTTTTTAAGATTCCAACAACTTTTTCAGTGACCAATATCTCAAATAAAAGAAAACAACACAAGAAAACAAAAATCAAAGAATTTCATTTTTTTCTCATTTTTTTTGTTTGTTTAAAGTTCAACCAACCTTGGCTATTTGTCCTTTAATGTCACATTTTACTCCACAAAATACAAAACATAGCAAGGAGACAACGGCTGTCATGTTTCTATTCTCAATCTAGCATTTTTTTAAAACTGTATCTTGTAATAGTACTAGTTGAAATGAATATGTTTGTACGTGCGAAATGGATAAATAAAACAAAAAAAAAAAATTTTAATTTTTTTTAATTTTTAAAAACTAATTTTTTATTTTAAATTGCCACGTGGTGATTTAAATCTTTTTAATTTTAAAAAAATTATTTTTTTCAAATTACCACGTGCTGGGTTTAAGACAAGTGCAAAATAGACAAACAAAACAAAATAAAGTAAAACAAAAAATTTAAAAATTAATTTTAAATTTAAAAATGTCATTAGGACTCACCACGTGGCAGGAAGGTAATAGATATATTAGAGTGTATGATTAATGATAGAAAAGGAAGAGAAGGTAAGAGGGGGGAAAAAGAGGAAGAAGTTAAGGCAAGAAAAAATAGAGGGAGAGAAGAAAATGACAAAATAGATAGACTAAGTTTTTGAATAGTGAAAAAGTACAATCTTGCTTTACAAGATAGTTGTAGATTAATTCACTCATGGAAACAACAAATTAAATGATATCACCCATAGATTTTAACCAATTTACGGAACAAAATATTTCACTAAGGAAACAACAACATTTTAATGAAAACGAAACGACATGTCTTTACACAATACTAATTTACAACAAGTATGTACGCGTGTGTGTTATGTTTGTTAAATTTTTTAGATCTAGTGGAATATTATATTTAAATAAGGATGCATTTGAGTAAAAAAAAAAATCATTTTAATAGAAATAAAATGTATTTCAACAAGACATTGTTAAAATATAAAATTTAAAGAAAATAAAGAGACCATAATTAAAAAAAAAACTAAAAGAAAATAATTATTTTGATAGGCACATTTATTTAAAAAAATATTAGGACAATTAGGAAAATTCAAAGGACAAATTTGAAGGAAAAAAAAAATTCATACTAGGAGAAAAATGGAAGTAAAAAATATTTGACTATATGCATTGAATTTTGAAAAAGTGCAAAAAGATTTTAAAAGAAAAATTGGGTAAAAAGAAAAAGGAAAAGGAAAAAAAAAAAAAGCGACAAAAAGCAAGAGAAAAAAAAAAAAAAAACCAAAACAAACATTTTAGTTGAAAATTTTAGGCATGGTAACTTTTTTTTTTTTTGACACTTCTTATATATAGTTACATAAGTTAGTTTTTAAGGGAATATAAAACGGTTGAAAACGACGATGTTCTAATTATGGAAGAATCTAAACTTAACAGAGTATAATCCGAGGACCTTTAAGGGGAAAGGATGTCCTGAAGACAAAAAGCAAACCAAATCGAAAGAAGAGAACATACCGAATGCTAATGACAATTTTAAAGAATTGGATCTCATGATAGAAATGAGAAGTATTTAATATATATTTTTTATATTTCAAGATTCAACGTTATATATATATATATATATTCATATTTTTGTGATCATATTATTATCAATTAAAGTTTTGTTATGTTCGAAATATTTATATGGTCATTATGATAATGAATTTGTTATTTTGAGAATTATATTTTGTCATACGATATTTAAATTATGAGGATCTTATCATTATATTACATATTCCTAATAAATAGTAATATGGTCATGATTTATATGATAATGACCGTATTATTTTATAAAAAATCTTCACATAGTATAGTCTAGGTTTTATTACGATTACTACCATATTGACGATGTCATTGAACAAAAGAAAAAAAAAATTTGTATGCACCAAATAAATTTCATAGCATGGTGACCTCATCAACACGATATTGACAACATATACAAAAAATCAACAACTAATAATAAAACATAGATAATCAATTTTTTAGGAAGACATTTTTGGGTGAATGATTTTTTTTGGAAAAAAATCTTTTTGGGTAATTGATATAAATGAGGTCTTTTTTTTTTTTTTTTTTTTGGGATGAAATCTTTTTATTTTTATTTTGTTTCTTAAATTAAAATTAAGGGTGTTTTTGTTAAGACAACATGATCATTTTTTTTTTCTGTTCAATTTTGTAAACAAGTTTGTTTTGGACATTTTTTTAAACGGCGGGTCTATTAACACCCCCCATTTTGCTTTTCCCACCTACCTTCCAAAATCATCAACAAATTATTTTTATAATTAAAAAATTAATTGTTCCACCCCTTAATTAGTTTTCTCAAAAAGCCCTTATAACTAAAATGTTTGTCTTTCTTCTTTCTCCACGTACTAAATCTAAATCTTTGCACAATTTTTTTTTTAAATATGTTTTGCTTTATTTTATTTTTTTTTTCTCACGAGAATTTTTTTTTCTTACTTTTCTTTTTAGACATCCAATAAAAATTCTTCATCATTTTATATGTTGAGATAAAAATATATGAACTTATTTTTCGGTATACTTCTTTTTGAGGCAATAAATCCTTGGGGATAATATATTAATGAAGCCGAGTATTATACAAGCATGGTTGAAAATGTTATGAATTTAGTTAATATTTTTATTAGATAATTAGAAAAGGTTCATAATTTAGAGTTTGCATGAATTCCTAACTAGTTCTCTTAGTTATTTATAAAATGAATAACCAATTAAATCAACATATTTGATTATATATTCACATCATGCATACATGTTTTCCATTTGCTTGTCATTTTTTAGAAAACAAAAAACTAGTTATAACATGGAACTACAAAAACTATTATAAAATATGAATAATAACAAACAAAATAAAAGAATATTCTCTAAAAAAAAAAATCTTTTGTGGAAATATATTTAAAAATAACAACAAAATAGAACATTTAAAAAAAAAAAAAAGAAGGAAAAGAATTATGTATTGGGTAATGGGAGGAGAAAGAAAAAAGTAAATAATTTATTTATAAGGGGTGAAACATAAATTTATTTACTTTTAAAACTAATATGGTAAGTGGTTTTAAAAAGTTAGTGGAAAAAGTAAAATGAGAGCTGTCAATAGATCCATCATTTTTAAAACCATCGCTCTAATTTGACCGTGTATGTAATTGATCCTAGAATTAATTCATAAAAAGAGATAGTTGAGATTAAATCAATAAAAGCTCTCCTACGCACTTTCTTGGCTACAAATTGAGACAAGGGGCGAAAGAAAGGTATGTTTTGATTAATTATGTCATTTTTATTTCTGAGACTTTCGAATTAGACCAAATCTGATTTAGTGTCGGAGAGTCTTCCGTACAAGAACACATTATGTTCTAGAGGTGAAGCTCAGACCTTTACAAGGGAACGAGAATCAATTTTCTATTTGTTGATTGGACCGGCCCCGAAAACCATCCCAACACCAATTAAACTTGATATTAATTGTGAGACCTTCATAATGATAGATGATCCGAAGCAGTTTTACATGATGACTTTTACTTAGTTAAAAATTATGATTTTTTTTTTTTTTGGGTTTAAATTTCAAGAGTGAAAATATATGAATTCGAAGCATCATTAAATGACCATGAAATTTAGTACTTTTCAAAACCAATAAAAAAAAAATTCACTAATTTATAACTACGTGATGTAGGATTAAAATAAAAGAGATAGTAGAATCAAGATATATAGAGAGTAAGAACCACTAGATAAAGAAATAGAGAGAATCTACAGGGAAAACGATGTTTCGAAAAAAAAAAAAGGGAAAGGAAAACCACTTGCATCGATATTCATTATCCATTTTGAATTGAAAATGAAAAATATGTCATATTTATAGGCAAATAAAATCACTATGAATAATGTGATAAAAGTACTATTTTTCTTTTTAATTCGGGTTGGCAGACTTTCAAACTCTTGATCGTCTTAAAATTAAAAATATTAGTATGAATTTATGGTTAGATTAAGTCTACAAGCACGTTATCAAAGTAATATATTTATTTATGACATCAAGAATATTACAATGACTAGACCATGATCATTGACAAAGTTATGAGTTTGATGCTCTTTCGCTTGGTTCTTGGGGGAATTCAAATATTTCTCTATGAAGCTGAAAAAAGAAAAAAGAATCGAACAATTAAAAGATCAAAAGAATGATGCTATATAGTCTATATATATATATATATATTAGTTTGAGGTCTCAATCAGGAAGTGGGGATTTTGATGGATACCAATTGCAAACGTAATATGCTTTATTATTGTAATAATGTTGAAACAAGAGGAAAAGTATATACTGCAAAATTAGGTCCCAAAGGACCCGTGACAATCATTGGTAGGTTCACATGCATTCTATCTCATGAAGTTAAAAGGAAATCAAGTGGACTTTATATTGGTGATCAACATGCAGAGAATAAACATGGTAAATTCATGAAAGAAACAACCATCTCATTTTGATCAATTTGCTTGTCTCCATTTGATTTCTTTTTTTTTTTTTTCACAATTTTTTTCCTAAAAAAAAAAAAAAAAGTTACAAGTATAGAAGATGACACATCCAAAAATAGGGGGTGCATTGTGTAATAACTAAATTTTTCAACGTTATAATTTCTTGTAAGGAATTTTAAGTTGTACCATGAAGATAATTATGAAAGAGCCCGATTAAGGGTTTTTATTAAGTTTTGTGAGTTCTTATGATTTTATAAGACTCAAAGATAATTGCTTAACCAAGCATGTGACCTTTTTAAGTAAAAAGGGAAGAAAAACTCTATGATTTCATGTTGATCAAAGTTTAACTGAAAAAGTCAAAGTTGACCGAAAAACCAAATGTTGACTAAGAACGGTCAAAGATATGACTGTACAGTAAAATGATAAGCAGTATGGGAAATATACTGCGAAAACTCTCTTCACCGACAAATTAGTAAGAATAAGATTTAAAACCACCATAGAAAAATCAAGCACACCAAGTAGGAAATTAAGGGCAAAAGGACTTCAAGAAATAAGAAAAATTTTATACAGTCCAACTATACACAGATAAATTTTGGACTGCAGTATATTGTAAAAATACTGTTATTAGTTAATAGCAGTATTAGAAATATCTATGTTAGCATAAAAGTGGACTGCATATTAAAAAAAAAGCCAAACAAGCCTCAAGGAAGCTTACATCACTGAATCCAAATTTATGACATACTTTGTTGAATTAAGCAAATTATGGAAAGAAATTTTGGGAGGTTCTAGAGCATGATGTGGCCGGCCATTGGAGGGCTTTTTAGCAAATATTTTTGCTTCAAAGGCTTCTAAGCAAAGTTTGGATTAAAAATAAATCCAAAAATTAAAATCTTTTTCACCTATAAATAGGTGCAATTGGGGGGGGGGGGGTTTCTCTCAAAAAAATTGGAAAACTTCCCAAAATTATGCCCAAAATTTTCTTCACTCTCCCTCTCAAAAACCGAACACAAGAGAAAAGGAAAAAGAGAGAAAAAAAAATTGAAAATCCAAAGGGAGAAGCCTTAGGGGTGGTCGGTTTTCTTGTTGGAACCACAAGTAAAGAAATTGAAAAATTTTGGCACCCATTAGGCAAGCAAGGCCGGTTGTGGGAAAGGAAGAAACTGAAGAAAAAGTGAAGAGAGAAAGGAGGAGGAAGGTGGACGGACTTTGTAGGAGCAACCACCAAGTGATCAAAAAATTTTTGGTACCCCATTGGAGGGTGAAGACCGGTTGTGAAGGGGACCAAGGGGGGAGAGGAATTTTGAAGCAAACCCTAACCAAAATATTGAGTTGATCAAGGTAAATCTCCCTTGGCCCTAAACTTTTTAAATTGAGCTTCAATTTGGAAATTTAAGTGTATTTCCAAGCAATGGTTTGTAAGAGCTTAAGCTCAATTTAATTTATTGCCCTAGGTTAGGTTTTAAGTTTTGTGCTTGATATAGGTGCTTAAGGTGGTTTTAAAATTTCAATTATGCATGATTATTAGGATTTACATGTTTATATGAATGGTTGCTTGAAAGCTAGGGTTTGCATGCTAGATGCTTGATAAGGTTGTATGTCCCCAAATGTGTTTAAGTATGATGAAGAATGTGCATGTTAGGTTGCTAGAGATGTATGGAATGGTTTGTGCAACCTAGAACTCATGCAAACTTTGGTTGGTGCAAAATTAATAATGGTTTACATGGGTATGATTTATGATGTGTTTAATGAAACCTTACGTTAGAAAAGTGTTGTATGTCTGATCTTAGGCTCCCGCTGTGGTCGGTTGAGGTAGAGTGCGCGTATTAGGATGTAAAATGAATCTAAGAATGAAAATTGGCAGTTCGGGTAAAAACTGGCTAGTTTTCTGGAAATCTGATTTTGAGGCCCTTAGAGGCCGAATTTGGGAAAATGTAAAACATGAAAGTTGTAGAGAAGGATTTTTCCTAGTGGGAAATGTGGACCGTTTTCCAAAATAAGGCTCCAACGGCCTCGGTTTTTATGAAAATCCGAGCCTGACTATGCCCAGACTTCATGCATGGCCAGGTTGGTTCAACAGGGGATAAGAGTAGGTTAGAGTCCGAATTAGGTTTTGAGTAAAACATGAAAGTTGTAGGGTTTTTCGAGGTCTAAAACTTTTGTGAAGACAACTTTTTCTAATTCAACCCAGATTTTTAAATGAACTGGGATTTCTAAAAATTGTGCAGGAAACAGGAAATTCCTGCACAGGATTTTCTAGAACAGTGTAGGAAAAGGACATTTCTGCACATACACTGATGATTTGACTGTGGAAAGCTATTCCAAAGGCAGTTTCCAACACTTAATGACTTTTTCAAAACCCCACTCTAAAAGTCACAAATTTTCATATGTTGAACAAATGATTTTTGTATAAAAAGGAACATAAAATGTTGAGTTTTTCCTAAGGAAAGTAAAGATAGATTTTTGGAACCAAAAATAAGTTATGATCCTAGTAAGGTAAGCCTTAAGGTTACTTGTTGTAACCAAGTAAGATATCATGTGTAGTTGTGGGGGGACATATAACTAAAGTTATGTTGGTTAGATTACCAACATTTTAATTCTTGCCCATGTCCTTTATTATAGCAGGAGATAGCCTGCTATGGTGTCCTGACTCAGAACAGCACACTATCGGACATAGCAAACGAGGTAAGTACAACTCCGCCTACAGCATAGCTTTTGTTGTGATACTTGTCTAAATACGTTTGATGTATGCTATGATATATGATGAATGTTAGAATTATGTGATGTTAGGGTATGTTAGGTTTATGATATGATTATGTTATGATGATATGTCAAGTTTATTACATGGCTATGTTATGATGTATGTTATGTTAAGGCTATGACATGACTAAGGTATGATTACGATGTATGTATGTGTGACATCATGAGGCATGTTCACCAACTCTTATGATAAGAATAAGATCAAGAATGAGATGATGAAAAGTAAGCATGATGGAGAGCAAGCTTGCCTGTGTCGTGCCGACCCGCGTCAGGTCGGGTTGAACTATGGTTTGCCGCCCCAACCACTCCATAGTTACGCGCCCGGTACGGACACTTATGTTAAGGGACCCATAAGTAAGTTAAGTTATGGAAGTTTGTTATGAAAGAATAAGAAAGCATAATGAAACATAATTGGCTCATGCATGGTATATGTCATGCTATGTTATGTATGTTATGTTTTATGTTGTTTATGTTTATGTCACGGATGTTATAGTTGTACTTGCTGAGTGAAAGCTCACGTCTTACGTCTATGCTGTAGGTAAGCAACCTACAGGCACTTTTTGATGCAAGATGGTGGAGCGTGGCAGGGTGAACTGTGAAATATGGGAATGATAGCCGCTACGTATTTTGTTATTTTATGTATATTATTTAGTATTCGAATATCTTTATTTATTTATCGTCTATACGCACGTACACTCTGTATTAAAAAAAAAATTCCGCTATTTATGCTAAGTAAGTAAGTAAGTTATGTAAGACACGTTAAGTACGTTATGTATGTATGGTAACGGCCTGTGCTAGGCGGGTTGTTACACATTGTGAGTATAAGTCCATATTACCCCGACTATCGTAACAGGTTGATTTTAATATAAGACTTTTTTCAAAAAAAAATACAAGCAGTCTTACCACCCACTTGGATTATTCAATGGTAATAACATACAACTAGAGCTCTTTTGCTAAATGATGTAAATTAAGATAAAATTTAATCAACGGTTGAAACTGGACACTGAAAGGCTAGTGTTTCTATGACCTATCTTAATTAAAAACTCATTTTAGGACCTAACCACCAATGTGTGTGTGTGTGTGTGTTTTAATATTCTTCTTGGCCAGTATGTTTGAAAACATTTTATATGAAGAAAACAATATTTGCACATCAACTTGATGATAGTGATTGGTCCAGTTAAATGTACTCTGCACATTTGAAAATGTTCTCTCTTTGTCTAACTTTTCTTTGATTCCATTTCCATATCTTTTAATATTTTCTTGCTGTGGGAAAATGAAGTTGAAAAAGTAATAAACAATATCTTAGAAGAGTACAGAAAGTCGGTGATTTTGGGTTCTGTGTTTGTTCTAACTAAAGGTCCAAAATCATATAAAAGTAAGAAAAAAAAGGAAGAAGAGAATTCTTTACAAATTATTACCAAAAATACTCCTCGAAAGGGCACTATTGTAAACCGTCACATGCATTAAGTAATATTTGTTATCATAATTTTTTACCTGGCAGTCAGATTTGTAATTTTTTTTGTACATTATTATAATAACTAGTTGATTTCATTTTCACAATATTCAAGAATACTAATATTTTACGCCAATAGTTGTTACAAGTAAGTCAACTAATTATTACAAGTAATTTATTAAAAAGTTATTATTGTCGGATCTGTCTAACTGCCGGATAGAAATACAATTTCTATATACGTATAGATTATTTTGATATGATTTTCTCTAAATTTAACGTTTTGAAATATGCACTACCAATAAAGATGTCTCTGTTGTTAAAATCCAAAATAATAATAATGAAAGAAAGGTACTTTATATAAGCATAATAGACCCATCATGCATGTTAGAGAAAGAAAACAATTAAGAACGATGAAATCCCCCTGCCAATCTATAAGACCTTTTTTTTTTTCTTTTTTTTTTTTTTTTTTTTTGGGGTATGTGATTGGCATGTTGGAAAAGAAAATCCAAAGAAAGAACAGGAAAAAGTGGGGTGGTGTTGTGAGAGCATGTGGCCAGCCATGCTCTTTGCTCTCTTGAAGGGCTCACATGTATTGGAGAAAAAGTTGTTTCTTTTCCTTTGTTTTAGTATTGTTTAAAAAAAAAAAAAATTTAATTGTGATATAATATTTATTAAAATTGAAGTTGTGTCTGAAGTATTGACTTTTTGGTTATGATGCCAGACAGAGAATAATCTAAGACTTGATCAGATTGATTATTTTTGTTTGTGGCAAGTGATGGTAATTAATATATAGTAGAACCTCATTAATTATATATAATAGCATAATATCATTGATTTATATATTGTAGAACACTTAGATTAGGATGAATAACTAATTGAGAAGAGAGAAGAATTGCAAATAAGTCAACCAAATCTTCAATTAGGCTTGATTTATGTAGGTTTACTTAAATTTATTCCTTAATTTTTTGGGCCGCACGCTAAACTTGCTTACTTATAAAATAACAATTTGATAATGTTTCCCACAACTGCGGGAAAAAGATAAGGGGAGTGAAAAGAAGATGGCCTTCCTCAGTAGTATGTGAAAAGAAAACATAAAAATTGATTCAGTAACCTCAAAAGCTCAAATCACCCTCTTTTGCGTTCTAATTCCTTCTATATCACAAAAGAAGGGGGAAGAAAGAAGAAGGTTAAATTACTCATTTAGTCTCTAATCTTTTTACGAAGTTGTGATTTGATCCTCAATATTTTTTTAAGTGATTAAAAGGTCTCAAAACTCTTTAAAATATTGTAAATTGATCATTTTATTAACAAATGTTAAAGATAATGTAAATATAATGGATCACGTGTATGACACATATGTGAATCATGTAAAACTTTTTTAATTACCCTTAATTAGTAAATATGAGTGATTAACATGATTTTTTTGTTAAATTTTTAAGCTTTATGACTAAAAAGGACCAAATTGCACTCTTTTATAGAGTTTAGGTAACTTTTGACCACAAAAACGGGTTGGAGACCAAATCAGAATTTCATAAAAGGTTAAGGAACAAACGAGCAATTTACTCACAAAAAAGAAGAAGAAGAAGACGAAGAAGAAATAATTAAAAAAAAAAGAAATCTAGCCCTTTGGACATCAAGCATGGTTCATTTAAGCATAGGTTCAGAAGCTAAGTTCCCCAGAAGAAAATTCTATATATCTAGCCTTTCAATTGTCTATCAACAATCCTATTAAAAAAAAAAAAACTATAAATAGTATCTAATAACATTGTTAACTTTTAATTAAATTGGAATGGATAAGCTTATAATTCTAAGGTTTTTTTTTTTTTTTTTTTTTTTTTTTTTTTTTTTTTTTTTTTTTTTTTTTTTTTTTTAAGGAAATGTCCCTAGAAAGTACACATCTATGAAATATTGTCCCATGATTTGGATTTTTACCTTCCTATAATATCAAATAAAAAGTGGTTTCAGGATTAAAAGCCAAACCATGGGACAAAAATCCTAAACACGTACATTAAAAGGGCTATTCTCACAATTTATTCATGATTCTAATTACGACGTCCATCCGATCCCCATGAGTTTATAAAGATGACAATAGTAGGATTTGGTTATAACCATCTCAATGGGTGACAAGGGGAGATTTAGGTGGTGTTTGGTTTTGTTTTCAAAGTGTTTTTGAGAATGTTTCTACACATCTTCTAAATAATGTTTGTTTAGCAAGTGCTTTGAAAATGAAAACAAAAATAAAAAACAAAAAACCAAAAAACCAAAAAGGGTGAGAATGATTTTGCAAAGAAAATGAAAAACAATTAAAAGTTCTTTTCTCATTTTCATTTTCATTTTTAAAGCTAGCTAGCTTAACACATATTTTTTACAAGCATACCCAATTACAATTCACTTTTTTCTTACAACCGAATCAATCTCTCTAAAAAGTAAAAACATAATCAAACACAACTAAAAAAAAAAAAAAAAAAACATTCTCAGTATCATTCACATGATATTCTCATTTCTAATTTCATACAATAATACAAAATCATTTTCAAAAAAAATAGAACAAAACCAAACACCACCTTAGGATCAAACCTAAGAAGTTTTATTTCAAATTAATAAACTGGTTCGTAGGATCTCTAATTACTAAAAAAAAAAAAAAAAAAAAAAAAAAAAAAAAAAAAAAAAAAAAAAAAAAGAATATATATCCAAGCTTGC
>JAFMPE010194702.1:0-23196 GCA_024759925.1 Ficus religiosa | reverse complement strand
ATTTTTGTAGGCGGCTGAGGAAGAACGACTGCGTGAGGAATTTGAGAGGGAGGGCAGAAAGCTTCCTCCAAAACAAGAGTCACAAGTTTTTGATTCCAATGTCATCACTCCTGGAACTGAATTTATGGCTGTATTGTCGGTTGCGTTGCAGTACTATGTTCATCTTAGATTAAACAATGACCCTGGATGGAAGAACATTAAGGTATTTTCTTTGTCAACTCTGTGTTATTTTACTTTGTATATCTCTGTTTTGTGATTTGGGGAACTTGCTCTCTTTTGGTCTTTTCAGCAATGTCCAGTATCTAGTCCTTATGAAAGTACTAACATAGACATGCATATGTTTCTGAAGGTTATTCTCTCTGATGCAAATGTACCGGGTGAAGGGGAACATAAGATTATGTCCTACATTCGTCTTCAAAGAAATCTTCCTGGTTACGATCCAAATACACGTCATTGCCTGTATGGTTTGGTATATTTCTCCCTTAATTATATAGCCAGTTCAAGTATACGTCATTGACTCTTTAATGTGCATGCCCGTGTTTTTTTAATAAATCAACAAACTCTTCTGTTCTGCTAATGGTTATTAATCTATTGACAGGATGCTGATTTAATTATGTTGGGTTTGGCAACTCATGAAATTCATTTTTCAATCCTTCGAGAGGTTTGTATTTCCTCTTTTGCTTTTTTTTCTTATGTAGGAAGTTTTACGAACTAAGAATTCTTATGCTGAGATTTTACGTTCCTGCTCACTCTCTTCAACTCCTTTAAAAATGAGTCTTTGGTATCTTCTTGATTTTCAACTACTGTCTACTGATAGGTGGGCGCATAATTTTTTTTCATTGTCGTATTTCAGATTGTTTTCACCCCTGGTCAGCAAGACAAATGCTTCCTATGTGGTCAGATGGGTCATTTAGCAGCAGATTGTGAAGGAAAGGCAAAGAGGAAGTTTGGGGAGTTTGACGAGAAAGGCGAAAATGTCGTCATCAAGAAACCATACCAGGTTAGTAGGTTATTGTTAGTATTAGCAATTTAACCATGAAGGCTGATAGAAGCAAAATGTATGCGTGTATTTAGCATATTTAATTTTTAAATTGAGATTTCTATTGTTGTGGCTGATTCTGTTTTCATACTGGAAAGTTTGTAGAGCTACTAGAGCTGAGGAAATATTAGACGTGCTCTTTTTGGATATTCCATTTTACTTGAAGTCATATGAAGCTCTTATTTTAGATTCAGTTCTCTCTCTTATTTTTTCTAACCGTTTTTTTTTTTTTTTTTTTGTGTGCAGTTTCTCAATATTTGGACTCTTAGAGAGTATTTGGATTACGAGATGAGAATTCCAAATTGTCCATTTGAGATTGATTTAGAGTGCATTGTGGATGATTTTATTTTTATGTGTTTCTTTGTGGGAAATGATTTCTTACCACATATGCCCACATTAGAGATTCGAGAGGTATGCTTCCGTATCTGTCTTTGTAGTTATTGTTTGAGAGAACTCTGGTGACATAGTGTGATTAGGTGGGACGTGGTGGCATTCTTTGGCTTTAAAGGACGTGGAGATATTGGTTTCTTGAGAGATTAAAGAGTCTTACTCTGCTGTCACTATAGAGTTCTAAAATATGATGGAATTTATGCCTTGTAATCCTCATTCTTGATTCTCAGGGTGCAATCAACTTGCTTTTGGCAGTATACAAGAAAGAAATTAGGTCAATGGGTGGTTATCTGACTGACTCATGGAAGGTATTAATTATGCTTATTTTGGTTTGGCTGTGTAAGAATTATTGATAAATTAATTCAGGCTTAATTTCTTTTTGTCTAGATGTTTACTGACTGTCCAACTTGATTGGTTTCCCAGCCAAATTTGGATCGTGTGGAGCATTTCATTCAGGCGGTTGGATCATATGAAGATAAAATATTCCAGAAAAGAGCTCGATTGCACCAGGTGTGTTGTTTTACTAATGGGTATTATTCTCAGCCAGTTATATTCTCTTTGTTTTTCCGTATCTTAAGAGATGTGAAGAATTGTAATATATCTCGGTTAGCTCGTTCAAGCTATCAAAATATTCTGTCTGCCGCAGTAGAACCTTATTTTGTTACTTGTATGGAGAAATTCTGAGGCATGTCCCAGTTGAACTTGTGGAAAACGTAGTTTTATGATTCAGTGGTACAATATGTCATTCCCTGGAAAGCAAGATGGCTTTTAACTCTTTTTTACCTTCTTGGGATGCAATTCTTTTTCCCTTTTTCAGCGCCAGGCAGAGAGAATAAAGCGTGGAAAGGCACAAGCAAGGAGAGGAGATGATGCTGAGCCTCAAGTTCAACCAGATCTTGTTCCAGTTTCTCAATTTCGTGGTTCTCGTCTTGCTTCAGGTCCTGTTCCATCGCCATACCAACAATCTGGATCTGGAAACAAACATCGTGACGGCAAAGGAAATTCACTTCCACACAAAGTGGCTCATTCCTCCTCTGCCGCTACAGTTGGTGCTGCCATTGTTGAAGCTGAGAACAGTCTTGAAATAGAAGTACGTTTCCTTCCTTCATCAGAATTTATCCAGAATGTTGGTTTATGTGCAGTGTTGTATAAATTATAGAAGTGCTTTTGAGTTAAAGTTGGTGGGTTAATTGGTATCCCACATTCTAAGATCTGATTTTTGTTGGAGAACATGCTTGGTCACAACTTGGTGCATATAGGCATGCTATAATTTACTTGTTGTCTTCCTGATGAAATTTGTTGTGATAGGTGTTTATAATAATCACATGCTCACTGGGCTATCATTTGCACTTTTTGTTTCAGGCTCAAGAAAATAAGGAAGATTTGAAAGCAAAGCTCAAGGAGATAATTCGTGGGAAGTCCGATGTGTTTAACTCTGAAAATGCTGAAGATGACAAGGTCTCTGTAGTTTTCTACTAATAATTTGGTTGATATGTGATTGGCATGTGATGGGTTTTGAAATTGCCATGCTTATAGATATTGATGTGTTTCTTCTGTGTAAATGCTTTTGTATAACATCTACTTGCATGGCATTGAGAACATGAGGGAAATGTTTTTGGAAATGCTGTAGAAAACATGAAGCATCTCATCTGATCGGGGAATATAAAAAAAACATAAAAAGAATTATTTTTCTTGCACAATGTGGAATTAAACAGGCTTATTCATTTTTCACCACATCATGTGTGTGTGTGTGTACATTGGCTGCAAAATTGAATTAATAATTATCGAAATAGGTTGTTCTTTCAGAACATAAGCTTGGTTTTCCAACTTATGTAGTGCTGGGTTGTGTTATGTATTTTGAGTATTTCGTATCTCTTTTCTTCTCTCGCCAGGTTAAATTGGGAGAACCAGGGTGGAAAGACAGGTATTATGAAGAAAAATTTTCTGCAACAACTCCTGAGGAATGTGAAGAAATACGGAAAGATGTTGTAAGTTAATAAATACCAGAGCTACTGCTGTTCATTATCAAAAAAGTGCTACTGCTGTTGAACTTTTCATATTTGTTATTGTGTCTTACATTTTGGTACATGTGTTTGGTTAGGTTCTGAGATACACAGAAGGCCTATGTTGGGTTATGCACTACTATTACGAAGGAGTTTGTTCTTGGCAGTGGTTAGTATTTGTTCATTTTCTCTGCTATTTTGTTTGGTATTCCCCAACATATGTTTGAAGGTTTCACTTTTCGTTAAGATGTGAATTAAAAAAAAAAAAAAAAAAAAAAAAAAAAAAAGCTTTATTTGATAAATTTAAATGCAAGTTGCTTCTGGGATCCTGCTGGTCTGCTCATTCATTGAACTAAATAATTATGGGAAACTTGGGCAATTGATTGATTGAATATTTTCTGTATGATTGAATATCATACTGTCTTTTGGATGCTTCATATGGTTTTGGGCTTCCCCTTGGTGCCCGAGAATTTGGCTTAAATTGACTTTAATGCCATGGAACTCTTTAATTACAGGTTTTACCCCTATCACTATGCACCATTTGCTTCTGATCTTAAGGATCTTGGTCAGCTGGACATAAAGTTTGAGCTAGGCTCTCCCTTCAAACCATTTAATCAGCTCTTGGGAGTTTTCCCATCTGCAAGGTTTGCTCCCCACCCCTTTTTCCCCATAAAACTTTTGGCTAGCAAGGTACTAACTATAATCAATTCCAGTGCCCATGCTCTTCCAGAGCATTATAGGAAATTGATGACAGATCCAAACTCACCTATCGTTGATTTTTATCCTTCTGGTATGCTTTTTTCCCCATAACTTGTTTCATTGACGACTTGCATAGCTAGAAGTTTCTCTGAATCTTTTGATGTCTTTCAGATTTTGAAGTAGATATGAACGGAAAAAGATACTCTTGGCAGGTAGGTTATTCTGTTTGTTTATTGTGTTCTGAAGTTAATTTCTAGAGGTGTTAATGCTGCTTGATTTTGATTCGTAAATAGATTTTGTTGACATCCTTAATGCTTTCCATTTTTTAGGGTATTGCGAAGTTGCCTTTTATTGACGAAGCTCGCCTTCTTGCCGTGGTTGCAGAAATTGAACATACACTGACGGTATGATGCTACTTCCCTCCATGTGATGTTCCCTTTTTTTTTTTTTTAATTGTTTTTTATTTGGCTTGTAGTTTCTTGGTTATTTTTGCTTTTTCTCCTCTAAAGGTTTTAACATTTTCATTTAGTTGAATTTTGAGCCTTCTTCTTTGTCCCTGGCTGTAGGCAGAGGAAGTCCGGAGAAACAGCATTATGTGCGACATGCTGTTTGTGGCATCATCTCATCCTCTCTCTGTATCTATGTATTCTCTCGACAATCGTTGTAAGCAGTTATCAAACAGTGAAAGAGCTGAAGTTAAGGAACGTATTGATCCCCAAATCAGGTCAGTATTGTAATTTTCTGAGATGGTTCATGGCTTCGGAGTTTGGACTCAGGAGTATCTACTGTATCTATTTTTGCATGCACTCTTTCATTATAAGATATTTTTTCCAAATTAGATGCTCTTTCATGATTGATCCGGACTCTCAATCTTAATGTTGACTGTTTTATGGGGTACATTTTAGCCTTTCTTTCACCCTAATGTTTGTAATTTGAGATCAATATGGACTATTTTCTGATTTTTTTTAGGGCTTCATGCAGTGATGGGATGAATGGATATCTATCTCCATGTGGTGGAGAACCTTGTCCACCTGTATTTCGGTCCCCTGTTTCGGGATTGGAAGATATAATGGACAACCAAGTCATGTGAGCTTTTAAGATCTGAGCCTAATATGAAGTCGTCATCTGTTCAAGCTGTAATTCATTTGCTGATCTATTTCTTCCTCTTCTGCTCCGTCCTTTTTTAGATGTGCTATATACAGACTTCCGGACAAACATAAGCACATAACCCGACCACCTGCAGGCGTTAAATTTCCTAAGAAGGTATGCGACAACTAACAATGCAGTTGCCTTGGTGTTCATTGTATTTAGCTGTTTTGCTTGAATCTTTGCTGTAATTGGATGGGACATGCCTTCTTCCCCTACACCCAAACTTGTTATATATTTACATCATATCGACTTAATATATTTATATCATTGGGATCGGGAGAGTTGAGTAGAGTATCTAGTTGCTTCTGAGTAGTTTAACTGTTAATCCATAAAATAAGTGTGAAAGACTGGAAGCTCTTAGAAAAATGATAAATAAAGCCCTTGATGCATCCAATACTCCTTTTTATCATCCTTTGTTGTTCACGGATTTCAGGCTTGTCGATGCAAACTCAGAGTCTTGTAATCTGTTGTTTGGTAAACACTGTATAATTTTGATGACTGATTAAATAGGATGGTGCACCATGAGTTTAAATGTTACTGTCCAATCATGCAGAGTTGGAACCTCTTGTTGATTTATATTTGTTTAAGTCCCAGTTTTTTAATGCAAGTTGCAAACAGGCTAATATCATGTGGTTTTGCAAGTCTGCTTCTTCTAATGCTGTGTTTTTTAACATTGACATTTATTCAGATTGTGACGTTTGGGGATCTCAAACCTGATCCTGTGTTATGGCATGAAGATTCTGGGAGGAGGCCTTTCGAAAATGGAAGGTATTTAAAATTATGCTTGGTTGTCACGCCAAATGATGTAGTATTATTAATACGTACTTGTTGCTCCAAGAAATTCCGTCTCTTGGCTTCATGCACGTGTTATTGTCATTTTGTGCCTGATTTGCGTCTTTTTTTAATCAACAACTTGGATTTCACTTTTCCCTACAGGCAAAACCATTCTGGGATTTCTGGCCGGCAGCCAGGGGAAGCCGCAAATCGGCTGATTGTTAATAGCTTACAAGTGAAGACAAACTGTAATGGGTACGGCAATCAGATGCATGTTCATCCACCACTTTATCCCAGAGTTCCCTATCCTGAGTCTCAGTCATCCTACACAAATCAAAGATTCCACGACCATAGTCATCACAGAATGCCGCCAGCCGTTCATCCTCCTGAAGTTCAATTCCAATCTTCAGACCGAGGTACCCATTCTCGGAATCAGGGTGATCATGGATACAACGAACGGTACCATTATAATGAGAGACATGCTTATTCAGCTAGCCGGCATCCTGACAATGGGTCTCAGTCCAATTATCATGATAGGAGTAATCGAATACCTTACCAGCACTCATACTCGACAAATTCTAGGCACCAACAGTACCAATCCGGAAGTCATCACAACGTTGGACACATGCACCCGCACCCTCACCCTCACCCTGAAGGACCAACACCAATAGGGTATGGTGCCAATCCTTATCAGAGTGGTTACAACCACAATCAGAACTACCAACCATCAGGAGCAACTGGTCACCATTGGAGGGGTAGTGGCGGAGGCCGTGGTTGGGCTTCACAACCACAAGGTGGCCAGAATGTCGCGAGGGGGTATGGGCATCCCCACCAATCAGGAAACCAATACTCTGCATTAGACAGGAGATCCCATAGGCCACCCCCTCCGCGACCGGGGTATGGCCGCAACTAGAATCGTGTAGTTTTAGAGGTTATATTTTCCTTGATAATTATGTTGTACCATATCCATTCTTGTTTGGTTAATTTGTTTCATTTTTAGGTTCTTTTTCCCAGTGGTTTAAATAAGACATCGTCGTTTTGATTCCTTTGTCGTAGTATGATTTGTTACCAGAAATTACCTTAGTACTTGGGTAGCCGATTGTGCAACTTAGCTTCAGAGGAGTAAATTGGTTGAAATCTGCGTCATTCACTACGGCATTATTGTTAGAGTAAATTAGAAACATGACGCTTCTATCCGTGCCATTATGATTGTTTTTCCTCCTACGAGGATGCTTTCTTATATTTTAATTATGATAAAAACAAAAACGTTTTTTGTTTCTTTGGTGGAATTTTAACCTACTTTTCTGGTCCGAGTAGCTAGATCTTTCATTTAAAATTAGTTCAACTTCTCTATAAATTTCGTACTCTTTTCGTATTTTACTATAAAGAGGGAAAAAAAAAAAAAAGCATTCTTTTGAAACCTTAAACATATCCTTAGGTTGTGCCTGTATGCACGATGAGAACAAACTTTTTATTGTCTTTTCTTTTCTTCTTTTTTTTAAATAAAGATTTTTAACCTACTTTTCTGGTCCGAGTAGCTAAGGGCTTGTTTAGTGATTAATCTTACCTCCAATTAAAATGTATTTTTTCGTCTCAATTTTTATCTTTTTCTCAAAAAGTTTTTGTATTTTTCTAAAAAAATTTTTGTCTTTTCTGAAAAGTTAATAAAAATTTTCAACTCAGATTTAAAATTTTCAAACTCAACCCATTTACCAAACAAATCCAAGACTTTCTATGAGTTCAAAACTTCTCTAAAAATTTCTCACACTTTTTGTATCTTAAGCTAAATAGGAAAAAATAATTAAAAAGAAAGGCATTTTTGACTCTTCGGAGATATTGTTTGGTTATGTCTACATGTATATCATATTGAACTGGAGAATCTCGAGGTCGTGTGTGTGGGAATAAACATGAAGAAATCATACCATGTGGCATATTTGATGGGTCTTATTTAAATATATAGTAGTTTTTTAAAATATAGGGGGTGTTTGGCGTTTGGATTGAGTTTGAATTGAGTTGAAATTTTTAAGTTTGAATAGTAATTTTTGTTAACTTTTTAGAAAAGACAAAAAACATTTTCAGACAAGATAAAAATTTTTTTCAGAAAAAGACAAAAATTTAAGTTTAAACCTTAAGTTTAAACTTGAGCTGGAGACGGAACCATAATAAATTATAATATATATATTTTTAAATTAATTTATCTATTTACAATTGTACCCTTGTTTCTCTCTCCTCACACTCTCTCTCTTCTCTTTCTGTTTTCTCTCGTTACTCTCACTGATGACGGGTGACAGTGATGACGGAGAACGGTGGCGAAGAATAGCGATGGCGAGCTCATGATTTATCGTTGCTTTTCTCGGCGATGGAGGTTCTAGATCTCCCGGTGATTGAGGTCCACAAACCCCGGCGCTCGAACGCATTCTCCCCAGCATTTTGAGGTTTGTGATTCCTGGCAATCTCATTGCTCTTCCAAGCGACGGAGGTTCAAGATCTCCCGGCGATTGAGGTCCACAAATCCCCGTGATTGAACGTGTTCTCCCTAACAACCTGAGTTTCGCGAATCCCGAGTATCGAACGGCGGTTGAGGACGATTGAAGTCCACGACCTGAGGTTCGAAAGATTAGTTGACCTTCGCGATTCGCCATCTCATCCATGCGATTTTGTTTTCCGATTTTCTCCTTGCGATTTCCTTGGGTTTTTTGACGATCTCCGGTGCCGTCTACTTCTTTCTCTTTGGCGGCGGCGGCTGCGACGACGGTGGCAGTGGCCACAGTGGTGACAACTGCAAGGGCAATTTGGGATTAGGGTTAGGGTTTTCGTTGAATTGAGGGTTTAATTTGAGATAACTTTAGGTATATTTTGTAATTTAAGAAACTTTATAACTGAATAAGGATTTAAAATACCGATTTAAAAAAAACAATTTGCTTAATTAATGTAAATTTACATATTTATATGTAATTACCAATATTCACTTGGTAATATTTAGATTTACTAGTTACGAAAAAGTGTGAAAAGTGTAAAATACAAGGCAAGTAAAAGAATAATTTCTTAATAAATATTTGGACATTAAAATTGTAATTACCAATAGTTACTAGGTAATAATTAGATTTATTAATTATGAAAAGTACAAATTACAAGGGAAGTAAAAGATTTACGCGTAAATACTATAATTCCTTAATACATATTTGGACATTAAAATTACATATTTACATGTAATTATTAATATTTACTTAGTAATATTTAGATTTATTAATTACGAAAAGTATAAAACACAAGCTAAGTAAAAGATTTACATGTTAATTTCATAATTTCTGAATAAACATTTGGATTTACCATACAAATTAATATTAAAAAACAAAGTATATCAAATTAAAAATAACATAAATATTATATTTACATATTAAATATCATATTTAATATAATTCAAAAACTAAAATAAAATGTTGATAAATATAAAACTTGTAAAAGATTCACGAGTAGACAATTAGATGAATACTGAATTTACTAATGAATATCGGATGTACTAATATTGGATTTATCAAATTAAATCAACTAATTGATTTGATTAGTAAATATCATATTAGCTGTTAAATAAAATATTTATTGCTCTTTATTATAAATGTTTTTTAATTTTGCTCCATATTTTAAATCAAGTAGTTATCATTTTTCAAAATAAGTAAATATCATTATTTACATCTAAACATCATTATATACATGTGAATATTATTATTTACATATAAATATTGGATTTATTAAAGAACTAGTTAGAGAACCAAAATATTTTTAAAAAATAATTTAAGTATGTAAAGACAGTGTAAATACCCGGATTTATAATATTCAATTTACAAAACTAAATACTCGGATTCATTGTCTTTGTTAAGAGCAAATATATGTATTTCTTTTTAATCGAAGTAAATCTATGTATTTCCTTATTGAGAAAAGGAAAATAAAATTATTTACTCCATTATTTACATTATTTAGTAAAAACAAACCACAAATATCATTGAAATCCTAAACCTACGCCTCCCCAAATCTGATCTGAAACTCAGATCTTAAGGCCATCGCCGCCGACCACGAGTTCGTCGGAAGCAGAAGACACTGACGGATTGTGGACCACAGCCGTCGCAGGGCTCGTTCCGACGGCACGTGACGATCTCCTCCGCCGCCATCGCGAGATCGAACGGAAGGCGAGATGGCGACAATAGCCCCCGCCGCCATGGCGATTCCATGAGCCGACGCTGTTCGAACGGCGAGATCGCGGCGGCCTCTGCCATCTCGAGATGTCGACGGGACGGCGGCGACTGTTCAGGTCTGGGAGGGCCGACGAAGGCCAGATCGCGACGTCGGCATCCTCCGTCGAACATCCATGCGACACAGAGAGGGAGAGCACAGAGAACGGGATCTCCGCCACCAGGGATTCGATTTCGCCGATCTTCGTCTTGGAGTCGCGCCGGAGGCGCCGACTGAGTTGCGTCGCCGTCGCCGGAGACGACGACCGGAACGGCGAGAAAGGTGGTAGGGTAAAGTGGAACTTGGCGGAGAGAGAGGGGATGCAGGGGTAATTTTGGTATTTTAACAGGTAATTAACTGAAATTATGCTATTTTGTTATATTAATTTCAATCCTGCCATTATTTTAAAGCCTTTTACTCAACTAAACTGTATCAGTCTTTCTCCCATAAACATAAACACGTCGTTTTCCTGGTGCCCGGAGCATGTGGTTTTATTAACATCGAAAATTCATTCACGGAGGAGAGGTCATTTGGTAGTTTCTTCCCAAAACAAGATGTTGTCATGCCTGCCGACGAGTCGTTATTTCAACGTCGTTTCCATGACATGAAAAGTGACATGTCGTTTATTCGATAATGTACATAACTAAGATGATGTGTTGTGCCCAGAATTATAGATTGAAATTGATGATTAAAAGCTACATGTCGTTTTCTCATGATCTAAAATGACTCCTTCTTTTTTTTTTTTTTTTTTTTTCTTTTTTTTTTAATATCAAAGAATAAACGACGAGTACTTATAGAAAACTAATGTCTTTTTACTTTCGTGGATTCTAGAAAACCGACGTCGTTTGTGTAATTTCTTCTCTTTACAACTCACTTCTGAGTTAAAAAGTAGGAAAAAATTATAGTATAAACTGTATGTTTACTCTATTTGTGTGGGTATTGTTGTTTTAATTGCCAACTTAATTTCAATATTCTAACTATGCACGTAGAAATTTTGCAATACACAATACCTAATTATTTCATGTTATATAGATGATTAAGACAATAATACGTAATGATACTGTAAAAATACAGTTTCTAAATATTTCCAAAAAATATTTCCTAGAGAAGTTTAAGTACACAATTTTCTTTTTTGGAAAACAATTTAGAAACAAAAATACAATTTCCAAAAAATATTCTAGTTTTTGGAAAACAACGATAATTGAAATAACGCAACAAGTGGTGACAATGAGGATAATGCTCAACAAGATAATAAATTAATAAAGAAAAATGTCTATGCACATGACTATTAAAAACTTCATACACGTACATAAGCCGAATGGACGGAGCTAAGCTGCCAATGAAGGACTAGGGAAGCCCCCCTCCCCTACTTTTCTCTTTTAATAGATAACCTATAATTTTGTGTAAAATTTTGTAACAACCCCTCTATGATGAAAATTGGCCGCAATAATCCTCTAATTATCTTTTTTTTAATTAGAAAAAAGATATGGTGGTGGTTCCATCATTTTCAGGTTTTTCAACTCCACAGACATGAATACTTATCTAGGTATGACATAATCATGTCCTTTATGTCAGTTTCTATCGTTCATTCATCCAAGGTTTACCCTGCACTCACCAAGCCAAGTATCAACAGCCGAAATTAGAGCGGGGATCTAAATAGGAGTTAATGAGACTCGAATCTAGATAGACAAAAATGATATACCTAAAAAAAAAAAGGTATCATGATCCTTTGCCACTCATCCACCCTTATGGTTGTTCCCCTAGTTATCTATTACATAATTATTAATCTTTCATAATAAAAATTTTGACATCGTAACGGCATTACACACATTATCGACAAGCTTTTTATTCTCAAGAAATTCCTCTCTCCTCTACTTTATATTCTCGAAAGATTTTTTATTAGTCGACGAGCAAACTATATAGATTCGTTGATTGGTTTCACAAATTGACTTGAGAATTTTTTTTTTTTTTTCATTACAACTTTCACGCACTCTGCAGCGCTCAATAAGGGACGAGTGAAGGTAGTATTCAAAAGAATCATATTCTCGCGCAAAAATCAAAATAAAAGAAAAGGCATTTGAGTTGAGAGAGAGAGAGAGAGAGAGACGTTGGAATGGAAAGAAATGAATGAAAGAGAGGACCCAATGTCCCAATCCAATCAAAGCACACGAGTGCAGCGCAGTCACAGCTTGTAATTGTCGGCAGTTGGTGGGAAATTTGAGGACCCATCTTTTCAATATCTTTGGCGAGTGATATGAAATAACACTTCTCTCTCTCTCCTCACCTCTCCTCTTTCTCTCTCCACTCTCTCTGATCCATTATTTGAGTTATGGAGTACGAACTGCGAAGCGAAATTGCTCTTCTTTGATTTGATCAAGGCACTGATTGCTGACTTTGGTTTAAGTACTCCATTTTCGGTTGGAATGTTCATTTATTGGTTTGTGTTCATAACTTCATATATATGTAGTTCGAACAGTTCCGAATGTTTGTCTATTTGTTCTTTTCGTCGTCCACACTTTCTTCTTAACCAACCGTATGACCAAACCTACTACATGGTTTTTAAGTTCATGTTCTTCTTCAATCAAAAATATTACAAACTAATTATAATGTGATAGTACCCTATTCAAACTACACATTTTGGAATCATTAAATAATGTTATAGTTATATATCAGAAACAAATAAAAGAATAAATAAATTTAACAGAATTAGATGAACATAACGACTTAAAACTACGTACATATTGAACCTATAGAGTTTATACTCCTAGATCAACCTTGATAAGGCCGCTGATTAGGGTTAAAAGAGAGAAAAAAAAAAAAAACACAAAATCCAATAGATGTGTGATCTTCTCTTTAAATCTTTGTTTGTTTGTTTTTTTTTTAAATCATAGTGAAAGTCTACTACAATTAAAAGTGGACATTAAAGATGAAGAATTATAAAATCTTTTGTGTTTATTTTAATTGCTTTTGAAAATAAGGAAAAGAATAAAATTTTATGCCCTATTATAAAACTTTCCAAATCTCCAAGGTCAAAACATTTTGAGATGCCTTATCAAGAGGCTTAGCAAAAAGTTGCATTGGGTACTGTTTTATATACACTTTTCATTTGTCGAAAACTAGTTATGATTGAATGGCTGAGCAACTTGGATTATGGTAGGTTAATTAAAAAATCCTATTGGACAATGCGAAGACAATGCCTTGCCTATAATGATTGAACTATATATTTTTATCTCCTATATTCCTGAATTAGTGGAGGATTTTATATAGTCATCACCAGCATCACCCACCTAATACTTCTGAGATGTTTAGTTAACATTACTCTTTAAAAAAAAAAAAAAAAAAAAAAGCTGATAAAACGTTTTCTTATTTAGGATTCCCATGAAAATGGCTAGAACTTAGAAGTGTACTCAAACCAAAAGAGTTTTGACTTGGTAGCGAATCTTATGGGGGATGCTAGAGAGGGAATTTGAGCTATGAAACTGCAGAAATAATAATAAATAAATCAAATTTTGAATATTTACTCTCTTATGAGTTGGAGTTGATAGAGACCAGAAAGGCTTCTACAATCATAGATATTAATTTATCTCATTTAAAGCAATAAATCTCTCATCTATATTTTATATCAGATCCACAGAAGTTGGGGAGTTTATGTTTGTTAATACTGTTTGAAACCGTACTAAATTAACACTTGCACATTGAATATAGAATCTATATTATCTAAATTTGATGTGTTACACGATTCTTTAAACAACGGCTAAAATATATATAAAATTACTAATTTAAATTTGACCTCCCAAAATCTTGTAATCTTCTTGAAAAATTAACAACGAGGAAAAAGAATCAACTTCAATGCCATGCCACGTTGTTCTGGTTTACCCGGTCACAGAATTCGGTTGTCCACATCATGGCATAACTTTGGAGGAAGAGAGATGACTTGCCAACTAAAAGAGGCTACAAAAAAAAAAAAAAAAAAAAAAGGAAGGTGTCAGAAAAAAGGTCTATGAAGATGCTTCGTCATTGCCTCCCATAAACCTCACCAAAAGAAAATACAAATGAATAAAGGCCATTTCTTTAATGGATGGATTAGGTTATCTCTTCTTCAACCTTCCAAAATATCAAAGCCCCTCTTTAAATATATGTGTTCCCTTCTACACCACATTATAATCAATTAATTATAAACACATCAATATACACCACTAATATAGTATTATATTGTCGTCTAATAAAGTATTAGTAGGTCAAAAGACTCCCAAACCATTCTCTCTATTAAAAAAAAAAAAAAAAGTATATGAATACAGAAATCAAACCTAAAAACTCCTTTAGTCAAACAACCACTTTTCATTCAAAATGATGTGTGAAAGACAAGTGTAGATGTGGACATTATGTTTTTTTTTTTTGTTTGTTTGTTTTTTTTGTTTTGTTTTGTTTTTTTTCATATTACTTTAAGCCTAAGAAGGCAACTATGACTCGGGAAGTAAATGATGATAACGAATATTATAAAGGGTTTGATTGAATACCGAATGATCCCCTCTGGGGATAATTGGTATTAAATTAAAATAAAAAATAAAAAATAAAAAAACCAAAAAGAAAGATCTGCAAGCTGGAAACACGAGGACGATGACCAGCCATCTAATATTAGATAAGTGTATCGTGGAAATGGTCATTGATTGGATAAGAACTTTTTGAATGGTATGTGTGACATAATATGATGTTATTCATTATATTATTAACATTAAAAGAGAAAGAATTTTATGATAGAATATACATAGGTAATTTGTTATTTCAGATAGTCAAATTTATAAATAAGTTTTATCATGTATAACATATAAATTCTTATAATACGAGCGTTGTTGATAGGGTATCGAATTGATCTTTTCAACTCCTTACCTATTTAATAAGATTTTATCGTCACCGGGACTCACAAAATACTATCTAGAAGGTATCGAATTGAGTCTAAAAATAATTAAAGGTCAATAGAACACAATTTTTATAAATGAAACTCTAGAAATCACAAAATTTACACCAGAAAATCAACATGACTCCATTCAAACAAGGACAGAGGATAAGGATCAATATACATATATAATTCAATAGTTTTTTTTCTTTTTTTTTAGATTAGATATGAAAGTATCTAAAAGATAATCAATGACAGAAAATAATACTAATCACAAGATGTCTATTTCTATCCAAAGAACAAGTTAAGTTAAACCCGATAAAATACAGTTAAATGTATTGTCTACAAAACAACTTGAAATACGAAATAATTCAAATAACCCATATGAATCATGGAAAAGATATTCATTGTGATACTCGAAAAATAAAAACTCATTAGCATTAGTTCTCCCCCACTTTCGGAGAGAACGCATATTCTTCATATTATTGAAGACCTCTATAAATTCGTGTTCTTTACGTTTCTTGCATTCTATTCGTTCTTTCGTGTGTGAATGTTCTTTTACTTGGTGAGGATTCAGCCCTAGTATAATCGTCTACAATTATGATATATAATCTGACGATCTAAAATTGTATATTAGAGAAAAGTGAAAGAAAAGGAGAAAAGTTCGTAGTTCTTTGTATGTGGAATGTGGAGGGAGTAGAGGAAGCATAAACGTCAGGTAAGCTAGGCAGCAGCCTCCCATAACTAGATAGTAGATACCTCCACGCGGACCCTTTTCTTTGGAAATTCAAATTTGGAAAAAGAATTGACACCACTAATCACTTAGCCAACTGTATTATTAGGCCCTAAAAAAAGTAATTAATAAAATGCCTTTTGCTTTTTAAAAAGATTATGATATCAAATCATGCACACGGTTGGTTGCTTCTTGACAAGGATTTGACGTCATTTTTATTATTATTATTATTATTATTATTTTTTTTTTTTTTTTACAAAAATGCAATCTAATCTCTTAAATCTAGATGATTCTATTTCTCTCTACATTATTATTTTCTCGTATTTGAGTATATTCCTTGTGTATCTTAGTTACTTCGTCACAAGTTAAGTAGAATAGTCATATATGAATGCACAAAATTTAGTAGTAATTTTACAGTTAATTCTGTTATAAAATATAGAGTTTGAATCCCTTATCTTTAAATTAAAAAAAAAAAAGTTCAACCGTCATAGAAATATGTTTAATACATTTAAAAATTTTGCAACTATACTTTACATATATATATTTAAATGGATTTTTACCATATTTTGATATCAAAAGTTCTCTAAAACGCCTTAGTAAGTGAGGTTTCAGGATGACAAATGACTGAATGAGTTTATCGATCTCTAATTTATGTTACCTATAATTTTCTATCTGAAAAAGTTTTCATCGAATCATATAAATAATTAAATTCCTTTTTTTTTTTTTGGTGGACATGGGAATTAATTCATTCTTTACAAAAATAAATAAATAAATCTAAAACTTCATCTCTTGGATTACAATACTGTTGCTACCCAAAACACCAATAATAGCACAGGTTATATATCTATATGTTCTCTGCGCGCATACTTCATATCAGCACTTACGTCGCAAAGTAAAATAAATAAATAATAAATATGTTAATGGATTAATTTATAGTAGCCATGGCGTCATGCCATGCCTTAGAACGCGTTTTGGTACACGACTGTTCTGTATTAATTATCTGGGAAAAAATGCTTATTTAGTCTTTATTTTTCTAGGAGGTTTATTTTTTTCCTTGAGACAATGCTATATGATATTTATATTACTACGTGTTCCTTTAGAAAAACAAAACAAAATAAAACCGAGGCCATAATGATCACTGACTTTTAGTTCAATTATTCATTCTTATTATATATTATATTATGAGTCGTGTATATGGATTTCACATTGTCTCAAGATGCGGTCCTTTTGTTTTATTAATATAAACATTTCACAAAGCCACTGTTGTTATTGCGGCTACAGAATATATATTTGGATTGAGAAAAATCCCAATCCGTTAGCATTTTTTAGTCTCTGTCTCTCAATTAATCCAGTTCAAAAGTAATGGATTTCTTGAAATTTGGACATTATACTATCTATAATGTAAAGTAATTTAATATGTAACTTTTGAGTAGGAAAAAATTTTATTATTTCTTCGAAATCCTTCCAATTTAGTCCAACTGATAAATTTTTAAATTTACTCAACACTCTTAAACCAATAAAATAAAATAAAATAAGAAGAAGAATGACGAAGAATAATCCTGTGAACTTGTTTGGTAGACCTGCCACAATTAATGTTCCTTGAGGTAGATAAGATTGGATAAATATTTTGTTTAGCATATTAGTTTAACTCCAACTAAACTGTACTTTTTTTTTTGGCTGAATTTTTATCTTTTTCTGAAAAATCAACAAAAATTATAATTAATTTTTAAAAGTCAATCAACTCCAACTAATGATCCAAATAGACATATATTAATTTCTTATTGACGAGATATTTATATATATATATAATAACTTTTTTTTTTCCAGAATATTTTTCAGGTTGATCAAAACATTGAGTTTCTTTGAGGATTGGCCACCGTTCCATCTAAAGTCTTTTTAATGCAATTTTGTTCAATCAAATTTTGACTAAACTAACAAATTTATTGTCTGCACTACCTAAATCGACATGACGAGTAGAAGAGGCAAGTTAAACAACTTTCAGGAAAAAATAAAAATAAAAATAAAAACTCAAATGGAAAGTACCAGACTCTTATATATGTATTTATTGTGTGAGGGCAGGAAATTTTAATTTATAATTATTTTTCATATTTGGTAATAAATAAAGAGCGTTAATTATTCTTATTTCCTTTAAAATAAAGAGCACTAATTATTCTGGTCACGTCTGTTTCTAACCTAATAATTTTGCGGATGTTTTCATTTTTAATATCATCAGTTTTCTAGTATCTGGAATTAAATGAATAGCTAACTTAAAATAAATAAATAAAAATAAAATAAATGAAGAGCTCAGATCTATATCGAAATTAGAAACTAAATTGTTTCAACTTTTAATTTTTCTTTCTGAAGGCCAAAAAGGGGGGAAAGGGGGTCTGGGGGCAAGGGCAGAAAAAAAGAGAGAGGAATATAATAAGCATATTCATATTGGAATGAAGATCTTCAATTTATTATTATTATTATCATTATTATTATTTTTATTATTTGCTAATCAGGATATTTGAGGGCTATCAAGTTGTCATCTAATTAGGGCCTTTCAGGAAGAAAAAAAAAAAAAAAAAAAAGAAGAAAAAGGTAGCCATCCTATGTTGATCACATGGACCCATGTACTTTAAATTAATTGTGCATTAAAATGAAGATTCAATTTGGTCACTTAGATCACAGCCTTTTTAAGCGAGTACAAGTTGGTAGGATATTATTTCACACTAATATTAACCATCAAACTTTGAATATATTAGTACTTACGAAAAAATAATTATAATTGTACGTGATAGCTATTTGTCATATCATATTATGTATCTAAGAGTAAGACACTCCCATTATTCTCACTAGAGAACCTTCAAGGCATTGTCCTCGTGACAAGTATTATATATATATGTGTGTGTGTGTGTGTGTGTGTGTGGTGTGTGTGTTTGTTTGTGTATATATTGTGTATTTATATGTATTTCTACCTTGTTTGTTGGATGGCCAATCGATGATGTGTCCACAACATCGCCCTCTAGCTCTGCATTTACCTTGTTATATATATATAACAACAAGTACTATTATTATTATAGCAATTATACTTATCAATAATATAGTTAATTAGTTGCTAATTCCTATGCATTAAATCATAAGAACTAAACTAATTGGTTTGTTGATTTTAATTTAATCGTTTAATGGATGGTGGATCATAATATACAAGTGGGAGCGTGGGACAGCCAAGATTTCATAATTTCACGTGCAAGCCACTAGTTGTTATGCAACATTTGCATAGATAGCTTCAAGTGCTTTATTGGTTTCTTATGTGGAAAATGAGACCCTGTTATTAACTTGTACCTTCTATATAAATGTGCATACGTATATATATATATATGTATATGTATATGTATATACACACACAGTGGGCCCATGCATGTAATGACCAGACGTTGAAATTTCCTCATGCCCCTCGGAGATAAATTATACAAAAGTAAAATATTTCAAATAATCTTTTAGCACTTGGCAGTTTAAATTAATTAATTAAAGAATTCAAATGAGCATTAGTTAAGCTCAGTAGTTATGTTTCTGAGTACGTAATCTGTAATATTTGGTTCGAATAGAGACAATTTATAGTATTTGTTCTAAAAAACAATATTTAATTAAAAATAGGAAAAACTTTTTTGGTCAAAACTGTGTATATTTGCAATATAAAGAGGGAAATTACAAGTATGAAATTTTCTGTTGGATTTTTATTTTTATTTTTTTTTTTGTGGACTCAATAGAATTTATGTAGTGGGAATTACTAACCATCCATGTGAGTGCCCATATGGAGACGTTTAGAATTCGACTTTTGTGGGGTAGTGACTTATAGGAACTGTCCAAATGGCTTTCGGAATTGTCCAATTTCTTGACCCTTTTTTTGAATCCCTTTTCCCCCCCTAATTTGGTTAGTCTCTAAATCAAATTTTACATATTCATAACATCGACCTTAAATATTGTAATGTCTGAGATTTCAGGCTTTTGTCCAAAGATGTATTATTATATTTTCGTATTAAGGGAAACAAATAATTTCATATCTAATTTCAATGTAAGGTGTAGAGTTAAAAAAAAAATCAAAATTATTCTAGTAACTTCACTATTTATCAGTGGATATACAAAATAATAATAATAATAATAATAATGAAAACCAGTTCTATAAAATATTTTTTTAGTGCCATAAAAAATATTAATTCATTTGTATATATGTTGTTAAAAAGATACCAATGATTTGATATCTCTGGCTTCCTGTTGAAAAATAAATTATTTAGTAGATTGGATGTACTATCTTATTTTATTTTTATATTGTATATGAATAAAATAATTGGTATTTAGGTGATTAATGAATATCGGTTGTATCTGTATTCAACCTCAACTATCTTTTAGTGTGGTAATTGGTATTAAAAAGATTCGAAAAGTAATAGGAATTTCTAATGTGCTTTAGAATAAAGTTAAGTGATAAAGCTGCCATTTGTGTAACAAAATTATAATTTTTGCTGAAAAGGGTATGCTTTAACATGGCATTAAAATGGATAAAGATAAAGTTTGCAGGAAATTGTCAAATTGATTGACGGGAAATGAAGATGGTTGTGATCCCTGGATAAGGACCAAATGGAGTTTCCTTTACTTTCCTCTTTTTTTTTTTTCTTTTTCTTTAAATCTTTAACTTAACTATAGGACTTAAAAGTTGCACTATTAATAGAAATTTTTTTTTTTCCAATTATCTATTTTAGAAACTATCTATTCTACATATTTTTAATTATTTTAATTTTATTTAGGCATAAAATATAAAATGTACATTATTTATAGAAGAGACCCTGCCGTTAAAAACTATCGACTTAAATTAAGACCACAATTTTGGTTCCAAAAATCAAGGACCATCTATACATTTGAAAAAAAAAAAAAGAAAAAAGAAAAAGAAAAAGAAAAGTGTCCCTATCAACGTGTATTTCATTTCGCAAAAAACCCACGAGATGAGAAATTGAGAGACGGTACATGTCGGAGGGACTTTTTTATTATTTATTTTTATTTTTTAAAATTTTTAATTTATTTAAGTTGTCGTTATAAAGAAAGGACCTCAATATCACCAAGCCTCATTCCTCCCTCTTTTGGCATTGGCTTTTCCATGGCGATTTGCTGATCACTGTTTTTAACACAACAAACACATTCTCACGTTAACACAAAATACCTCTTCCTCTTCAACACCAACACCACCAGTAACAACAACAGAATTTGCTCTTCTTCATCTCTAGAACATATATACATATATATATATATTTACTGTATAAAAGTCTGTAAAAATCTCATTCCAAAATTTAAGTCTTAATTTCTTCCTCTGTATATATAATATATATATATATATATATGGAAAGTGAACAAGTAGTGTTTCAACAACACCGACAATGCCAACTTCCCATGAAATCAAGATTCAGACGAGTCTGTGTTTTCTGCGGTAGCAGCCCTGGCAAGAGCCCCAGTTATCAGCTTGCTGCTATTCAACTTGGCAAAGAACTGGTATTTCTTTCTTTCTTTCTTTCTTTTTTTCCTCTCTTTGCTTTTGTTAGATTTTACATATTTTATTGTTCTGTTTTTTCTACTTTTTCCTCAAAGTTCCAAGATTTTCACCAACACCCACAAGAATTTTCAAAAATATTTATATTTTTGGTTGTTTTATTTATTTATTTATTTTTGGTTAGATCAATTGGTGATGTTAAGGGTAACAGGGGATTCATGAATTAAGTGAGAAAATAAGGGTAATTAAATAATTGTGTTAAGTGGTTTTTTTTTTTTTTTTTTTTTTTTTTTTTTTTTTTTGTGGTGGCGTAAATGAAATGGGTTTTAGTTTAATTTGTTTAAGCTTAGCATGTAATATTGTTGTTAAGTTTGTATAATATCTAAAAGGAAATTTTTTTTCGTTTTGTTTTGTTTTGCAGGTGGAGAGGAACATTGACTTGGTTTATGGAGGTGGGAGCATTGGGTTGATGGGTCTGGTCTCCCAAGCTGTCTATGAAGGAGGTCGCCACGTGTTGGGGTAACACTACTTCTTATTTTCCTTCTATTTTTTCTTCATTATTTACTATAAAAAAAATAAAGAAAAATAAAGAACTTCTGCTATTAGTCATATCATTGGTATTGAATTTATGTTCTTTGTTTTATTATTGTCTTTTGCAGAGTAATTCCCAAGACCCTTATGCCAAGAGAGGTAATTTTGTTTTGTTTTTTTTTTTTTCCCAATAAAATTTTGGTTTTCATTTTTGCTACTAATATTAGAGGACAAAATAAACAAAAGTGCTAACTGTAAGAATTGTAAAATTTCAGATCACAGGGGAAACCGTGGGAGAAGTAAGAGCTGTATCAGGCATGCATCAACGCAAAGCTGAAATGGCTCGACAAGCCGATGCGTTTATTGCACTGCCAGGTATGTGTATTTATATATATTTATGTACATACACGCGTATATATTCCTCTATATATGGTAAATATAACACGTACAGACCGCATCCTTTTTGGTTGTTAATTTCTAGTAGCAGAGTTTTGATTGTTCAATACCTCAAACATGTGAAATATGTTGTTTAATGCGGCAAAGGTTGAATTTATTAAGTCACTTTACTTAATATCTTAATCTTTTAAATTAAAAATTCAATTATTTAACAGTCTCAAATTTTATAATCTTCTTCTCTCTAATCTTCACATGATATCAGAGTCCAATAAATTTGAATGAGTAGCTCGATCCATCCAATATAAGATTGGTAACTCTAAAAAGAACATCATCTTACATAGACATATTAAGAATATAACAAAACTCAAGTCCCATATAAAAAATATATAATAATAATAATAAAACATATAAAAATATTAGATCACTTTACTTAATAGATTAATCTTTTAAGATAGAAATCCAATTTTTTAACGTCTCAAATTCTTTATCTTCTTGTGTCTAATCTTCACATATTACTGCACTAGATAAAGCCAAACCCAAAAAAAAAAAAAACAAAACACAACAAAACAAATGAGGTCTTCAAAATTAAGTACTTATTGAATATTGTACTTAAATAGAGTGCAAGAAGTCAAGAACATACCTCACTTTTGTTTTAAATTATTTTTTTCCGTAATAAATGATGGTTAATCTTTTGCTTCTAGGTGGATATGGTACTTTGGAAGAACTGTTAGAAGTGATAACTTGGGCTCAGTTGGGGATCCACGAAAAACCGGTAAGAAATCACAAATTTCTACCTCAAATTAAGGGTTTATTTAATACTCAATTTTAATTCCAACTAAA
>JAFMPE010194591.1:0-17129 GCA_024759925.1 Ficus religiosa | reverse complement strand
CAAATCGTCGCCAAGTCAACCAAGTTAACGGCGGATATTCACCTGGTCTCTCTCTCTCCTCACTTTCTCTCTCTAGTTGCGCCTTTGGCATTTTCCTTTCCAGTTGGGCTTTTCTCGCTCCTTTTCTCTATCGCCCTCTCCTCTGGAGAGAGTTTCGTTTCGTTTTCTTTTTGCTTTTTTCTTTTTTCTTTCCGAAACATTTCCTCAATTTCTCCGACACCACCGACCGCCATTAAAAGCCACATTGTTAGCTCAACAACAACAACAACAACAACGACAACATCTACAACACTTCTCCTTCCAACGTTACTTCCAATGCCCAACAATTCCTCTCTCTCTCTAACTCCCCTCTCTCTCTCCTAGCTCATTCCCTTCTCGTTTTCTCCTCCAATCCCTAGCAATGGCTCCTCCTCCTTCTCCTCCTTCCATCAACCTCAAGCAGTCTTCCACCCCCGCCTCCGCCGTCGCCTCAGCCGCCGCCGGCCAGGACGCGCGGCTTCTCATCCGCGAGACGCTGCGAATCAGCGCCAATTTGGCGTCGGCGGATTCCTTCGCGCCTCCTCCGCCGCCTCTCTCTTCCGAGGCGAGGAAGCTCGGCTTGGTTGACGACGAGTTTGTGAGCTCCAGTTTGAGGTTGATTTGCTGCGAGGAGCTCGACGGCCGGCGGTGGCAGTACGTCGCCGAGAGCGACGGCGGTAGAAGCTTCAAGAAGGGATCTTTTCGTGCCCTCAGCTTGCAAACTCCGCAAGCTCCTCTTGATGTCAGTTTTTTGCCTTTCCTTTTCCCTTTTTTTGAATTTTTTTTCGAATTTTTTCTTTTCCAAATTACGGTTTTGCAATTTGATTCAAATGTCATTTACAAAGCTATAATTGCTTAAATTGTAGATGAACATATAATTTGCTAAAATGTAACGGCATTTTGCTATTTACTGCAATTATGTTGTTTTTCAGTATAATTTAATAAAAAACCTTTTACTTTTGGAGTTGCGATCCAGTTTCTTGCTCCGTAATTCGCGGTCTCGATTTGGGTTTTATTTAATATTTTTTTTCGAGTTCCGATGATACGGCATTTGAATTGTCAAGCTATTATCATCTAGTTTGATTTGTCATGTTTTTATTTGTTTTCGTTTTATGTGATGTTTTACTTGTCCTCCTGAAGTTGTGCCAATGTTTCGTAAAATTTTTTGAATAATGATTATATTATGTTTATACCGGCGCAGGATTTGATGTCGTTTGTACGATCATATGTTGTTCCGGAGGGTTTCCCCCATAGTGTGACCCCATCCTATGTCCCCTATATGACATGGAGAGCTTTGAAGGTTTGCATTTTCGTGGTTTATGAACTTCTAGATGATGGTGGACTTTTGTGGAATTTAAACGAACCAAAAAGTGAGAGAGAGAATATAATATGTAGCATACATTTTCCATTGATTTGCTTTGGTATCTTTTAATACCGCATTCTGATTTGCGTATCTGTCTTAGCACTTTTTTGGGGGAGCAATGGGTGTTTTCACAACTCAAACTCTTTTGAGCTCTGTTGGCGTCTCCAGAAACAAGGCTACTCCTGGAGCTGTTGCTATCAACTGGATTCTCAAGGTAGGAATTAGGGAATAATATTTCATTCATACTGATGGTGTAACACTTTATATGTTGCTAAGTTTGTTAGAAATTTTAGGCTCTCTGTGGATGCAAAAAGCATGCTTACAGATTGGAAGAAGACTTCCCTTTAGCTGTAGATTTGAACTTTTGAGAATGTTGCAAAAATTTAATCTTCTTGTCATGACATGTAAACATTGCATTTTTGGTGTATTGTCTCTCTTTCTTTCTCAGTGGTGCTTTATTTTAAGCAAAGATCTTCATAACATTGAATGGCTTAAATGATGGTATGTGTCTTAATTGCTAATTACCAGCTGGGGCTTTCAAATCAACAGGAAAAAAAAAAAAAAAAGGCCATTTGGAACTTTTGCTGTCATTGCCTTTTATTTTTTAGTTGTAAAGATATAAGATTAACATCTAGAAAAGTAGAAATCTTATATTTTTGTATATTTTGCACTACGTTGTTGGGTGTGTGGTGCAATTTAGTGATAACTCCAACTTGGTGAAGGATTTTGTGGATTTCATGTGCCACAGGGTCATTGCCTTCTAGTTCTTTGTGTGACATTTTCTATGCCGGAATAGGATTCCATTGAACGCAGTAGTAGATGAGAAGAAATTATCTCTCATTATCACAAATGGTAAAAGATATATGCAAATAAATAGCCAAAGGTTGAGCATGAAAATCTCAACCTCCAGATATTCTAACTAACCAATAACAAAAGAAAGCAATCCTAACTAACAGAGATAATCTAGATTATATAATTCTAGATATCCGGTTATTTATTTGAAATACAAAAATCTAACTTCTTCCTAGAATTACGACACCCCCCTCAAGTTGGTGCATACATGTTAGTCATGCCCAACTTGGTTATAAGTGATTCAAACTTCGGTCCAGAGATAATCTTGGTGAGGACATCCGCAACTTGCTGTGTTGTAGGCATAAATGGCATGCAAATTCTTTCACTATCCAACTTCTCCTTGATAAAATGCCAATCAAGCTCTACATGCTTCGTGCGATCATGCTGAACTGGATTGTGCGCTATACTAATTGCTGCTTTGCTGTCACAAAAAAGTTTCATCGGAGGATCAAATTTCAGTTTCAATTCTTCTAAGATCTTTTGTATACACAGTACTTCACACACACCATGTGCCATAGCTCGAAATTCTGCCTCCGCACTACTTCGAGCCACAACATTTTGTTTTTTGCTTCTCCATGTAACTAGATTACCCCAGAGAATTGTACAATATCCGGAAGTAGAACTTCTATCTGCGATCGAACCAGCCCAGTCAGCATCTGTATACACTTCTAGACTTCTTAGCTCACTCTTTTTAAACAATAACCCTCTTCCAGGCGAGCCTTTGAGGTATCTCAAAATGCGATATACTGCCTCCAAGTGTTCTTTGCCCGGTGAGTGCATAAACTAGCTTACAACACTTATTGCAAAAGCGATGTTTGGCCTTGTGTGAACAGATATATCAGCTTCCCAACAAGATGCTGATATCTACCTATATCCACCGAGTGTTCGTCTGAGCTTTCTCCCAATTTCTGATTTGGATCCATAGGTGTGTCGCAAGGCTTGCATCCATTCATCCCAGTTTCTTGAAGCAGGTGCAACATGTACTTTCTTTGGGAAACTGAAATGCAATACTTTTATCTAGCAACCTCCATTCCCAAAAAATATCTTAATTGACCCAGTTCTTTGACCTCGAATTTTGCTGCAAGGCCTTGTTTTAAACGATTAATTTCCTCTTCATCACTACCCGTTACAATGATGTCATCCACGTAAACAATTATAATAGCCATCTTCCCTTCCGCCGAGTGCTTGATAAACAAAGTGTGGTTTGATTGAGCTTGGCTATAACCCTGTTTCTTCACTGATTTTGTAAATCTCTCGAACCAAGCTCTCGGGGATTGCTTTAGTCCGTATAGAGATTTCTTTAACTTGCACGCTTGAGTTCCAAAGTTGACTTCAAAGCCCGGAGGGGCTGTCATATAAACCTTTTCTTCCAAATGCCCATTTAGGAAGGCATTCTTTACATCTAACTGGTGTAAAGGCCAATCTAAGTTTGCAGCAATGGTCAAAAGAACTCGTACCGTGTTAAGCTCTGCCACCGGCGCAAAAGTTTCTTGATAGTCAATTCCATATGTCTAAGTGAAACCCTTTGCAACTAGCCGTGCTTTGTAACGCTCCAAGGATCCATCGGAATTGAACTTTATCGTGAACACCCATTTGCAGCCTACCGGAACCTTTCCCTTTGGTAAATCCGTCCTCTCCCATGTGTCATTCTTCTCCAATGCTTCCATTTCTTCAAAAACAGCTTTCCTCCAGACAGGAACACCTAAAGCCTCCTGTATATTCTTAGGAACATCCACGCTTAATAATTTTGAAGTGAAAGAAAGAAAAGAAGAGGAAAGATTAGCATAAGACACATATTTAGACATCGGATACAAAGGAAACTTAGTGCATGACCGACTACTTTTCCTAATGGCAATATGTATATTTAGATCATTTGGACATGACACAATTGGCTCAAATTGATTACCTTGGTTGGGCGGATTTGAGATTTGTGGATTTGGACTTTGGTTGGATGATTGGCGTTGCATAGGAGCAATTGCTTCCCTACTTTGTGTTTGTAAGTTCCCCGAGTGGACTTCCTCATATTGACTTGTTTTCGAAACTAGTTTTGTTCCAATCTCAATATTATTAGCAGGCATTGGTGAAGATACGGGTTCAGTGAGGTTAGGAACATTACTTGGTTCTTTCAAACCTATCTCTGCCTCACTAGAACCCGTATATTGAACAATAGGATTAGTCCCAATGTCCAAATCAAAAATAACTGAGTCATCATATACATTCCCCCCCTAACGAGGAGCGGTGTCAAAGAAGCTTTGTGACTCAACAAACATGACATCCATAGTTACAAAAAAATTTTTTGATGTAGGATCAAAACATTTGTAGCCTCATTGTGTAGGTGAATAAACAACAAAAACACATTTTAATGACCTGGGATCTAATTTGCTACTATTATGATTATGCATGTGTACAAAAGCAACACAACCAAAAACTTTAAGGGGAATATCAGAAATAAGGCGAGACATGGGAAAAATTTTCTGAAAAACATGAAGTGGAGTTTGAAAATTTAAAACCCTTGAAGGCAGTCGATTTATCAAAAATGCAGCAGTTAGAATTGCCTCTACCCATAGGTATTTAGGTACCTTAGTGGTGAACATAAGTGACCTAGCGACCTCTAGAAGATGCTTATTTTTGCGCTCTGCAATGCCATTTTGTTGGGGAGTATCAATGTAAGAGCTCTGATGGATAATCCCTTTGGCTGCAAAAAAAGTGCCCTAAACAGAGTTAAAATATTCTTTCCCATTGTCGCTTCGAAACACACGAATTTTTTCTTGAAATTGTGTTTCCACCATAGTGTAGAAATTTTTAAAGATTTGTTCTACCTCTGATTTTTCCCAAAGCAAATAGACCCAACAAATACGTGTGTGATCATCAATAAGTGTGAAAAACCATTTTTTTTGGGAAACCGTGAGAACCCGCAAAGGGCCACATACATCACTATGAATAAGTGTAAATGGTGTAGAAGGCTTGTAAGGTTGGCTTGAAAAAGAAGCACGATGATGCTTGGCAAATTGACAAATATCACAATGAAAAGAAGACAAATTTTAATTATGCAATAACTTTGGAAACAATTGTTTCAAATACTGAACATTTGGATGTCCTAAACGAAAATGCCATAGCATAAATTTATTGTTTCTAGAATCAAAAACAGACTGGAAACTAGTCAACTGAGACGACCCACACATTTCACGTCTATTCCCAAAGTAGTAGAGTCCATTGTGTTCTTTAGCATTGCCAATCATCGTCCCCAAAACCAAATCCTGAAATACACAATGAGATTTGAAGAATTTAGCATGACATTGAAGGTCTTTGGTTAGTTTACTAATCGAAAGTAAGTTACAAGAAAGATTGGGAACATGAAGAACATCTCTAAGAACAAGAGTATTTGAAATAGCCACTGATCCTTTCCTGGCAATTGCGGAAAGAGAACCATCAGTTATTTTGACCTTTTGATTTCCTGCACAAGGAATATAAGAGGAGAACAATTTGGAGCAGCCGGTCATATGGTTGGTTGCTTCGGAATCAATTATCCATGGACACTGAGAGGGAAAAGACACACTAAGGGCATATGACTGGGAATAAGTACCTTTCTGAGCCAAAGAACAAGAAGGAGATGGATTTGAGAATTGTGTGGATGAGAAAAGTTTATACAGTTGGTCTAGTTGTTCCTTACTGAAGGAAGACGCCTTTGTAGAAACTTCGGTGTTGGTAGAATGCACTTGCTCCTTTGAACCCGTGGCTTGGAAGGCTCTGGATTCACGTTGAAAGTTGTTGGAAGAGCGTGGTTTCCAGTTTGCTGGCTTACCGTGTAGATCCCAACGAGTTTCACGTGTGTGGTGTGGCTTGTGACAATGATCACGCCATATTTTCTCACCCTTTTTAGATGGACTAAGTTGGCTGGACAAAGGACCATTTTTGGAAACCAAGGCAGAACTTTCAGAAGGAGGAGGACCAGATTCACCCAACATCACCTTTCTTCGGCCTTCTTCTTGTCTCACCTCTGAAAACACTTCCCGAAGAGTCGGCAACGGACCAAGGATTCATCCCTTGACCTCATCAAGATTTTTGTGAAGGCCTGCCAAGAAGAAATAGACTTGTTCATTCTCTGTTCGTTGTAAATGTCTTGCACTATCTTTAGCACAATCCCATTCCTCATCATGACAGAGATCGAGTTCATGCCATAGTGCGATCATCTCGTTATAATAATCCGTCACTTCAAGGTCCCCCTGCTTTGATTGCCTAAGCTTTGCCTTTAATTCAAAAATCTGCGATGAGTTCTCTACATCAGAATATGTATCACGAACTAATTCCCAAACTGCTTTGGCGGTTGGAAGGAATAAGCAAGTCTTCCGGATTGCTGATTCCACCGAGTTCACAAGCCATGCAATAACTAAGGAATTCTCAGATCGCAAAGTCTTCAAAGAAGGATCATCATCGGCAGGTTTCTTGATCTCGCCCGTCAGATGACCGGGACGTCCTCTGCCATCAATCATGAGCTTAACAGATTGAGCCCATTCTAAATAATTCTTGCCATTCAGTTTTTGAACGGTTAACTGGAGAGACGTATGATCAAATCCCTTACTGTTTACAGTGTTGACAGAGACACTTTCGGAGGCATTGCCTGCCATTGTGACACTTCGCTCACCGGTGAACGTGGTTTTCACCATACTGCCGAACTAAGAGCAACCTGGCTTTGATACCATGAACGCAGCAGTATATGAGAAGAAATTATCTCTCATTATCACAAATGGTAAAAGATAATTGCAAATAAATAGCCAAAGGTCGAGCATGAAAATCTCAACCTCCGGATATTCTAACTAACCAATAACAAAAGAAAACAATCCTAACTAACCTAGATAATCTAGATTATCTAATTCTAGATATTCGGTTATTTATTTGAAATACAAAAATCTGACTTCTTCCTAGAATTATGACACCCATCACTTGAGATTTTTGGACCTAATGTGCTGATATTAGTTGTAAATCTTGAATTTCATCAATATGGCAATCCAGGTGTGCTTGGTTGATGGCACATGTATTATTTTTTGGTAGATATTGTTGAACTCAAACAGGCATGGAGTTTCTGACTCCGGAATTGCTATCATAGGGTGACATATCCCATGGAGCGTATTAATGGTCTAATCTGAAATTCCACGTCTTACATGGTACATGCATTCTGGCCTCCAATGAAGTAATAGTTTTTTATCACTATTCTTTTGGCCAAAAAAAAAAAAAAAAATTATTTTTTTTTTTTTTTTTTTTTTTTTTTTTTTTTTTTTTTTTTTTTTTTTTTTTTTTTTTTTTGAAGGGAATGAGGTTATTGCATTGGAAACCCATAATTGCTTTCCTTTGGATGAACCTCACTATTATGTCCTACAATCTTTTTATTTTTTATTTTTATCTCCTTTTTTGTTTTTTTCTTTTTCGTGAATCACAGCAGCCTTTTGAATCTTAACATGGTACCTGATTTATTCTACATTGAGAAACACTAATACGATTAGATTTTGTAGGATGGTGCTGGTCGTGTAGGGAAAATGCTTTTTGCCCGGCAAGGAAAGAAATTTGATTATGATCTGAAACAGGTAGAATTCGGTTAATTTGTAATATACTTGTGATTAATGGTTATGACACGTACATGTTTTGAACAATCTGTTGCAAATATTTGTATTACAGCTTAGATTTGCGGGCGATCTTCTCATGGAGTTGGGTGCTGGGGTGGAATTGGCAACCGCAGCCGTGCCTCACCTTTTTCTTCCTCTTGCTTGTGCAGCTAATGTGGCGAAGGTTTGACAGTTTTATTTTTCCCCCTAACATCGTTTATGCTTGTTCTGTCAGTTACTCGGCCTTAGTTTCAATCTTGTTCAGTCAGTTACTCGGCCTTAGTTTCATTATTGTTTGTTGATAGAATGTTGGGGCTGTTACGTCAACATCAACTCGTACACCAATTTACAAAGCCTTTGCTAAAGGAGAGAACATTGGAGATGTAACTGCTAAAGGAGAATGTGTTGGCAATATTGCAGATCTGGTATGCTTGTCAAACCTGAGCTTTTCCCATGGATAATCTCTTATAAATACGGAGAATAAGATGACCCTGCCAAAAAAAAACACAAACACACACACAGAGTCATAGAGCAGATATATAATGCGTATTAATATGCTTATAAATGATGATTCGTCTGCAAGTTTCCATTAATAAAGTTACCGGTCGTTGGACTTTCTCAATTCCAATAGTGATACGCTTTGAATTCTAGTACCCAAAGAAGGAAGAGAAAACTGGAAACCATCTTTTCGACTACAGAACAAAAGAAAGGCATACTTTTGAATTATTTTGGTGAAGTCGAGACTGATCTGAATTTTATCCCTAAGAATGAAATCGTGAAAATTGTTTTTGAATACTGACCTACAATTTCAACTATAAGGCCCCAACATCGGATAGCTACCACACTAGGGAATTAGCCAAGATATATTAGCTTTCATTCAACAATTAAAGCCACAGCTTCAAAGCTGCCTCAAAATATAAGAATAAATGGTCATGATATTCACCATTCTTTCTACCCATCACATGCTAAAGGAGGGGACAATCACGCCTGTTGTCTTCTTTTCTGAAGCATAACACAAATGTTCAGTTTCCCAACTGGTAGTAGCCAAGAAAACATCTGGTGCTTTCTAGGGTTTTTTTTCCCCTCATCCTCTTGAGATATTTCTTAGAGAATTTCTCATCCCTCTTGAGATCTTATCCTATCATTTCGTCAGTAAAAGATCTATTTTTCTCCATTACATGTGATCATGGCTAATCTTAAAACTAATGCAATGAAGAAGAATATTTCTGACATAGGTTTAGCCTCAGTCATTGAAATTTAGTAGTTGTGCTAGAACATCATCAAGTAAAACATTTATCACAAATAGGAAAGAATTGTACTATTTTAAGGGTGAAGAAAATGATTAACTGTCTAGCTGTTTATAATTTTATATATTGAAATTGTTATCGTACAAAGGGACAGCAGTCTGTGAAGAAATGATCTTACATAAATAGGGCTGGCTACTCAAGGTTCGTTTTTGACATAGCATTTCTAGTACATTTCTGAATTGTCACCAGATGTAAAGGAGACTGGTGCTCAACATTCAGAACTTGCCGGAACCCTTTTTTTTTTTTTTTTTTTTTAATAACAATTACCTGGCTAGGACTTTATAAACTTGCAGATTGTAAATTTTTAAATTTTAAAGTGTACAGTCAGGCATGACACTTTTTTTCCAGCTGAAATTTGATATCCACAGTTTTTAATTTCTTGTGAAGCTGGGAACTGGAATGAGCATATTGATCTCGAAACGGAATCCTTCATTAGTTACCACGTTTGCCCTCCTTTCATGTGGATATGTTCTCAGCTCTTACCAAGAGGTATGATTATGTGCAGCTGCATTTGTCATTTACCAGTCAGCAAGTTTTTATTAGTATTATTAGTATTATTATTATTTTTTATTTGTTTTCTTTCGAATAGATTTTGCTTTCCTTAATTGCATAAATTGTATTTGCAGGTTAAATCTGTGGTGTTGCACACATTGAACCGAGCAAGATTCACCGTAGCAGTAGAGTCCTTCCTTAAGACAGGTTACAGGAATTTTGCATGGATGTGCACATATTTTCTTTCAAGTTGTGCTTTGTGATCACCTAGTATATATGTTTTTCTTCATTGGGAGCTAGTTGCTGATATATGTTATATTGTGTTCTCGTATTTAGGACGTGTACCGTCATTGCAGGAGGGAAACATGAATGAAAGCATACTCAGTTTCCCTTGGTTGAAAGAGCGGCCTGTAGTTCTTGGTATGTAAATGTCAGCTGTAGATTAATTTGGCCTGTTGTTTGTGAACTTTAGCTAAATAGATCTTGATTTCAACCTTGATTTATTTAAAATTGCATGCAGGGTCGAGATTTAAAGACGCATTCCAAGACCCGGGGGCATATCTTGCCTTGGAACCTTTATTTGAGGTGTGTGCTTTTCAAGATAATTTTGTGGTGGATACTAGTTATATGTCATTCTCTATCCTAGGCGTTCCTCTGTTTGTTTGTTTCTAGTCTCTAACTGCCTCCAACATGCGGAGATTCATTGATGTGTTTAATATCTTTATTCTTGATCAACTCATTTCTGTTATGTTCTTTTATTTATGACAGAGAGAGAAATATATTGTAACGTATAACCCTTCAAAGGATAAAGTATATGCATTGCTAAAGGATGAGGCAAAGTCGGATGACATTCTGAAAGCAGCATTTCATGTGAGACATACAACACTTTTCTGCCAACCTGAGAACGATGAATATGATGTACTTACTCTTGTATAGCGTTTTAAGATAAATATAACATTCTGGTGCAGGCCCATGTGCTTTTGCATTTCTTACATTCATCGTATAGATGTCGGACTCTGTCTTCGAAGCATATGAAAGATGGAAATTCGCACTCTATGCCTGGAGCAGGTGATTTAGAGGCTCAAATTGCTGAGTCATGCAAAATAGTTTCCTCATCGTATGGGCTTTTCCAGCGTAAAGCTGCGGAGCAGGTAAATACTGTTTGACATGTTAGTTTTAATTGGTTTCTTTAGTAGTTTTAGTCCAGGCCTTCCTAAGTACTAGGCGAATCAGGTTGGTTAAACCTGCAGCCAATTCCATGCCAAGTATACATTTTACCAGAAAACTATTTCGTGGATTTGGTTTTAGTCTATTTTCTAGATACCGTTGAACTTTGTGGTTTTGTTACTGCTCTTCTGGTTGGTGTATATTGTGATGGGCATGGGCTTACCCCCTTCGCATTCTCCAATTAAAATCTCATTGCCAGAATGGCCCGTTAGGTTATTACAGAGATTGCATTATATAGTGGGTTCAGCTTATACGATATCTAATAATTTTATCTGTCACAAGTGCATTGGAGGTTTTGAAATTGGAAGCACTTTGTGACACTCCCTTTGCGGTTTTAAAAGGTTTTGAATTGAATTTGGCAAGACACTAATTTTTGTGACTTAGAAGCCAACACTTTTTCGTTTGTTAATTTTGGCTAAACAAATGAGCAAGTACATTGAAACATATGACTCCAGGCTTCTGGCTGATAATACCTGGATACATATTTATGTATTTATACATATTAAATGTGCAGATGATCGATGTCTTATATGTTATTTAGCCATACATACTCTTATTGACACGAGTATTATCAATTTGTCTTGCAGGGTTGGACAATGTCAGAATCACTGCTTAATCCCGGTCGTGCTCGTTTATGTTAAAGTTATTAATTGGAAAACAGATGCTTAGGCTCCTCTCCATCTTTCTGAAAGAGGTTGGCCTAGACCGGCCAAAGCACGTGCTGATGCTCGACTGTAATTGGTAAAAAACAGGATAAGCACCGCATCAACGGATCATCCGAACTATGTCTCCCTCAAAGCCAATAAGCTCTCTCGTTACAGCACCCCAATCACACTTTGCAGGTTTTCCTCACTCTGCAGGTTTTCCTTTCTCTGCTCGGTGGAACATGGATAGAGATGAACATGTATCTTTGAGCTATAGAAATAGTAAATTGTAGATAGCACAACATACAAAGTGCACAGATGGTGACATCTTTTTTTTTTTTTTTTTTTTTCTGCAAAAGGGTGTTCTCTTTTTTGTTAGGGCTTTTTTTTTGGGTCATGTTTATCGAACTTTTTTCTTTCTTTCTTTTTCATTTTTTTTTCCCATTATGTTTATCGAACTTTTTTTTTTTTTTTTTGGGTCTCAACTCAAACATTATATATTTATAATATAGGTTTATGTGTATCAAATCACAATTCATTGTCAGCTTACATGTTCCAGAAGTTAGGAATTTCAGCCTTGAATTCCAAGGATAACGAAGTTAGGGTATTTTCATTTTTTCTCTTTCGAAACTCTCACCTTACTCATTGAGTTTTGAATTCATCTCAATTCATCCCGTCTGTTAGATTTTCGTTAAAAATACACAGAAAAGAGGGGACTAAGTATAGTTATATAATCTTTTTTATGTTTGTTTTTAACAGAAATGGTTACGTGAGACTAGCTTCCCTCTTTAATGGACAAAGTTAGAGTTCTTAAAATTTGAAGGGTAAAGTGAGAATGACCATAAAGTAAGTTGAGAGGTACATGTAAGAATAATCCCTATTTATTATTTTTTGATTTAGTAAATTGATTCATGAATTTTATGTGATTTGAAATGTCTTCAATTGGTGCAATTGTTAAAATTTAGGCGAAAACGTCAATATATGGTGCATCATATCACAGGCATTAAGATGTTTTTTTGTTTTCCCCTAAATTTTAACATCAATCATTGATATAGAGACAATCTAATAAACATTTATTATTGTTAGAGGATAATTTATCATATTTAAAAGTTTAATACATAACTTCTACCAAAAAAATTTTAATATATAACTGAAAATTTCTTTTCATGACGGATAAATCTTTAAGTATACACATTTTAAGGCACTGCATGTTTAATATGAGATTTTAAAGTGATTTGGTTTTCATCTTAAAAGGAAAACATATGAATTGACCTAATATCATTGTATATTGTGAGAAGATTATCTAACTAGCAACTTCTTTCCCTCCATGAAAAATTTTGTCTCCATTTGTTTTTTCCTTCTTTATTTTTTTACATGTTTTTATTTATTTTTTGTTTTTTAATTCAAATTAATTATGATATAATATACATTTTACAAGATGTCACCAAAATCAATAGTGACCACTGACAGTGTTGGTCTCCTACTCCGATCATAGGCACTGGTTACCGGAATATTTTACTAGAATATTTTGGATATTCTACAATAATAAATTTTTTTTTTTTTTGTTTTCAACATAGATGGCCGGACGTCTCTGGCTTTAGTCATTGGTGCCGGTTACTCGAATATTCCAATAGAATATCTTAGATGTTCTAATAGAATATTTTTTGTTTTTAATATGGATGTCCGGACGTCTTCAGCGTTGAATGCTAGTGCTAGTCACCATTCTAATATAATATTTTGAATATTTTACTAGAATATATTTTTTTAGTTTTCAATATATATGGCTGGATGTTTGTGGCATCAATTACCCACGCCAATCATCGGACTATTCTTGTAGAATATATTTGGTAATTTAGAAGAATATTTTTTCTATTTAAACATAGACGGTCTGCGGTCATTGTTGGTTATGATGACATATGATAGAACGAATGTAGTATCGTAGTAGTTTTTTAACAATAAGGAAAATTTGGGTAAAAATATATTAGGTTGACCTTTTGACTAGTACTATTGAATCACAAAAAAGTTAAAGGGTCCAAACAGTGACAAGAATGTCAAGAAGTTTTCAAAAGAGTGGCTTTGGCGACCTATTCTTTATTATTGTTTTTCTGTATATATGGTTTCGTTTTTGCCCTTTGTAGCTTCAGTTTTGCATAATTTTTCCCCAGAAGAATCACTTGGAAACAGAAGTAGCATCTATAGCCATATCAATATGTTCGTGCATTAAAGGGTAAAATTTTTTTCTGTTTTCAAATTATTGGAAATATACAGTACATTGGACCATAAATATCATGCAGATATTAGCCATTTCATTTAGGGGATATAGGTGGATGGAAATGTCATTTTTGGGAGACAGTAATTTAGATAGAAAAATAAGATTTTTGTTTTGTTTTTTCGTTTATTTTTTTTGAAGGTAAGATTTTTTTTTTTTTTTTCAAAAGCACAATAAATTCATGGTTCAGAACATCATGGTAGCAAATTTAATAGGCCTCTTAAATGAGGGTCCAAAACTAGTTTCAGTGTTTTCACCCGCCTACATTTAAATTCAGAGGTACATTATTTTGTAAGGATTTGCAATTTTTTTTTCCCAATAATTTCAGTAAATTGCAAAGTAGAAACCTTGAGAAACGGGAAAAACGTTTCTATATTAGATTGTGAAGATAAAACATAGATTTGAAGTAGGAAAATTTAATAAAAAATAATTCTTTTTTTAAAAAATTGATTTTTATAGAACTTGATTAAAATAGTACAGTTTATAATTATTTTTCACTTGAAATTTTTTAATCCTCCTAAACGTAAAGTTAAAAAAAAAAAAAGAAGAAGTTAATAACAATAATAAAATAAAAGTAAGGTCCCCTCTCTTTCAAAAAAAATTAGGCAGATGGTAGCTGGAGACATCATTGGCAATATTTAATTTTTCCCTTTCTCTCTCTCAAGCTTATGATTCATGATAAGTTCAAAGGAGATAGATTTAGCTAGCAACCTCATTCCTTGGCGCGCCAACACACCCCCCCCCCCCCCCCCCCCCCCCCCCCCCCCCCCCCCCCCCCCCCAACAAAAAAAAAAAAAAAAAAATCTACCAAGCTCATCGACTTGTTATTTTCAAGATTTATTTAATAAAAAAGTAAACGTTTTTTTATTTTTATTTTTATTTTTTGGTGAAAATTCCTATCTTTTGTTTTAGGGTTTTTTTTTTGTTTTTGTTTTTTTGTTTTTAACTGGTACAAAATATTTTTCATAAACTATTTAAGGATATTTATCTCATTTTGTATTTTTTTCCTGTTCACAAAATACGTTAGGGAAAAAATTAAAACGGGAAAGCAATTACATGACACAAATTTGAAGATTATTGCACCAATATGACACAAAAATTTGACACGAGACCAATAAGACACAAATTCGACACCAATAAAACTAAAGTTTGTGTCATACTAGTCAAGAATGAGGAATTTGCGTCATGTTAGTTAATAAATGAAAAAAAAAAGGTGGTTATTTAGGTAATTTTCTCAAATGAAAACTAGTTTTTTGAATTTAAAATATACTTTTGTAATTTCGAAAAACACAAGAAGAAATAATTAAAATTAAGAGATAAAGTAGTTTTAATTTACGTGTCTAAAAAATGTAGCAGACAATATAAAGCCTCCGTATAAGAATCTTTGTGGTGGTAATGTTAGTCTAATAATCTAATAGTAGTAGCCTTTTTTTCATCTTCTTCCTCTTTGATTAGTTGTGTAGTCACATTAATTCCAATTATTCTATAGGATTGTTGCTTAAGCTTTCATTAATAAAAAGATTCAACAGATCCATCAAAATCAAGAGAAAAAGATTATGTTTTCGTTCAAAAAGAATTATTGACTAATAATAATAAAATGGATATTATAATAATTACATACAAATAACTATCATATATTATTTTAATCGGGATTAATAAAAGTCTTTCCAATCTTCTCATTTCTCCTCCTTCCAACCGTCTTCATCCTTTTTACTCTCCATCCCTCCAACCAAATTAAGAAAGCATAGATTATAGAGTGATGGGAAGTTATGGTACGTGCGTGGTGCAAACTGCAAGTGACAAAGCAATTTTGAACCACAAATTATATAGGCAAAGTTCTGTCTAGAAAGAGTCCTGTTTGTAGGTCAATTTGGTATAAAGAAGTCAAACCTAAGGATCACAATCCTAGTTCAAAGATTTTCTTTTTATATCTTTTTAACTTTTTCTTAAATTTTTTTCCTTGACAATATAATTGACTCTAATGATTTTTTTTTTTCCTTAGCATCTAGGAGATTTCTTTTCTTTTCTTTTTCTTTTTTAACTTGAAAATTGAGGGAATTCAAACTCTGCACCTTTAGATAGTATTACAGTTATGATATGCCTGCAAGTTTGCAACCACGCATCTAGAAAAGTTCTAACTACCACAACACAAAAGAAAGGGTGAAGGAGAAGAAATATCTTTTGTTTTTTAGGAGGAATAAAATAAATGGCTAGTTTGGAACAAAATCACTAAATATATACCTTCCGTTGTTGGCGAGCTCGAGACGAGTTTCCCATACCATGATCTCTCTTCTCCAGCAGTGGCAGCGCACCTTCTCCGGTGTTGGCGGCTAGGGTTAACAGTTTTTTAGTTCTGAAGAAATTTAGGGATTAGAGTTTTCGATTTTGGGGGTTTTTCCAATTTTTTTTTAATTAAACAATACATAGATAAAGATTAAAAAAAAAAAGTAAATAACGAATATGCTAAGCAAAAAATTTGTTAAATTATTATATCTATATGGAAAAATGGATAAATAATGTATTTTATTAAGTAAATATTAAATAAAACATTTATTTAATACAATTGGACTAACTCAGCAGGTGAGACAGAAGAAATTTAAGCAGAAACTCCAAGATATGAATCCTGTGAGTGTTTTCATTTTTTTTAAAAATATAAATGGGATTTATAGGTCCCATACCCTAAAATAAAAATAAAATAAAATAAGATAATTATGTATTTACAGAGTAAAAAAAAAAAAAAATGGAATGAAAATGCCACAAACGTTGTGAGATCCTTGAATCAAATGCCCCACATTTACTCCATAAGATGACAACTTTGGATACGAGACAAATATTCTTGTATCACTCTCTTCTTATTGTTGGCATTCTTATTTGAAAGAGGGAAAGAAATGTAACGACAGGTGTCTCGTAAATCTTTTTGGTATAATATTATCCGCTTTCAGTCTTGTGCCTGCACGGTTTTTATTTTTGAGTTCACTACAAAAGGCCTCATACCATTAGGAGGTGGTTTCTTAACTTATGAACAATTACATATATCCATTCATAAGCAATATGGGACTGCACAGCTTACCATTTTCCTTGTAGAAACTGATTACTGTCACAATCACCTCTCCTTTTGGGGGCCCAATGTCTTCATTGGCCACATTTTCAGTTGGGTATAAGCTGATACCATAACTGTAACGGTCCGTGAGGGGTCATTACAGATATCTCTCATTTGAAGTTGAAGGTCAACTCCATATCATGCAACTTATTGGTTTCTCATTAGCTATAAATACCCTATCTTTACCATTATGATGTAGCTGAAGCGTTATAATAATAAATAAAAACAATAAAATGCAAGAGAGGAATATCAATTACCCT
>JAFMPE010194557.1:7153-20642 GCA_024759925.1 Ficus religiosa | reverse complement strand
TGTATTTAAAATTTCTCATTTAAATAGAGAAACTCAACATTGTTAAATCATCGACATCATCACACCGATGATACATACATTATCAGTCATGATCTTGAAATTTGATATTCATCAAAATAATTCATTAAAAGCATATTAATGAAAAGAATCCATAATAATAATTTGTGAATCAAGCTAACGAATTTCTAGAGCATCACAATATCTCACAAAATATTTTTCATAGATCATATTATCATACGTTACAACATAAATGTTCAAAATGTATATGATCTATATGTGTTCAATTATGCTTTATTTTATATATATACATATATATATATATCTTATCTACTTAAGGGTCCTTATGTTGTAACCATATGCGCGCAACCAATGAGGAGTTTGGAAATCGACTCTCCAACAACCTCCAAGGTCATCACTTATAACTTTCGTTCTTATTATATTATCTCACTAATTGGAGGTTGGTACGACACTTAATCATAACTTTCATTAGCCTTCTTCTTATTAATATGATAATGTGTAGATTTACATGTCACTGTATATTTATCATGATGGTATAAATATATATGAAGCATGTTGATCATATTAGTGCAAGAGAAATAATGCACGTCAAATGCTTAATCAAACCAATACATATTATACATATGTACATCACATCATCAAGACAAATCATAGCAAACATAGAACATCAACAAGGAAACCATTTTGTTTCATACTGTAGGTGAGGTTTGTACTTATTCATCTTATATACTTAAACTTCCGAAGTAATATCTCCTACTACGTAAGTTTGGAGAATTGTCCCAATTTAACAATATCTCGATATTAGAGCGAATCATGGTTATATTATTATTTTTTTTTTATTATTATTATTTTATAAATTAAGATTAGCTTAATTTACTTGCATCATAATTAATCATAATAATTAATTCATATTCATTATCAAGTGTTTAAACAAATTTCTATCAATTACTATTTAATTTAATTTAATTGATTAATTAATCAATCAATTAATTAATTAATGGTTAGTGCTTAATTTTTGAATAATTATAAATAAATTATATAATTCTAATTGACTAATTAATAATTATATCATTAATAATTAATTATGCTACTTAAATATTCTTTCGCATATAATAATTATCAATTATTCATTTCTTATATTAATAATTAATAATTAGATTATACTAAGAATTAATATTTAATTAATATCAAATTAATCATCCATAGTTATATTAATAATTTTATCAATAATTAATGATTAATTAATCACACATTTTAATTATGTAGTTATTCAATATAATACTCTTACTTACACAATTAATAATTATTTATTAGCTCTTATAATTAATTAATTAATTAGCCATCTTAATATAAATATATATTGTTATATATTTATTAGTTTATTAATATATTTGTTAATTAATTGATTAATCTCCATCACCTTAATGACAATAAGTCACCCAAGTATCTACTCTTAAGTGAGTTGTCTTTCATTGAGCTTATAAGGTCCAATCTCATTAGTCATTGTCATTAAGTTGGGCTAAGGTAGTCTCTTAGTGTATATCTAGTAATTATCTAGTTTATTTTGTTTTGGCCCATTTAAAAACTTGTAATTCAACTATTTTAAAGTTAGGGTTTTACATATTTATTTGATCATACACTTAATACTAACTCATTTTATCTATTTTTATGTCCATATGTTATGACTTACTCTTATGTTATATTTTTAATGTTTAATTATTTTGTCGATATGAGATCTTAATTTGTAAGATTTATTTAAATTTAAGTATAATTTCATTTTCAACACTTGATAACTCATTGGAAAGCTTGAAGTGTCTTGTTTCTGGTCTTATAATTTTTTTTTTCCCCAAGATTTCGAGGGTTTAAAACATTAATATAGATATTTTCCTTAGTATCTTATAGTAAAATCTCAGTTTACCAAGTTGAAATGTAATTTGTGTTATTTATTAAAAATTATATATACATCCGTATGATAGCTCATTTTAAAACTTACGATGTCAACTTTACAACCGTAATGTTATTGATTTTTCCGTTTTTGAGCTTTTTATGGCGAATTGGTTTTACTACTATTGGTCTCACAAATGTGCTATATGCCCAGATTTGTAGTTAAATTTAGAAAAATTATAATAATTCAATTACAAGTCCAAATAAGGCAAAAGATATGTCATTGGAAAGCTTATGATATCTAGTGTATACACAATAAATCTTTTCAAAACATTATGGTTTTCTAACTCAAAACATACAAAACCCAAGGCTAGCATAGAGTTCCAGCTAAACCTCTCGGTTCGTAGTCTTAATTTTCAAAATTCATCAAAAAGTACATAATTATCCGTTTGAGACATAATATGCCTTGTAGGAAAGCTTAAAGAATCTAATTGTTAGATCTATAATTTATAATCCAAAATTTTGAGTTTAAGGAGTTCGGATTTTATAAAACCTGTGGCCTATACTGTACCCCTAAAGGTTTCTATTCTTTCTAGTTTTGTGTCATAAATTCCAATGCACATAACTTGATACATACATATGTAAACTAAGTGATTTCAAAACCTAAAATGAAGCTCATTCACTGTAGAATCTTATCATATACTTTATTTTTCATACCAAAGTTTCTAACTCATGCCATAATATCATAACAATCACAAGCTTTAACAAATTTCGTAGATCTTATCAAAATGCTCTGTGAATCCTCTAACACCTCAGACCTTCAAAGTTCTTCTCAAAATCTTTTCATAGGTAAGAAGAAGCCTAAAATTAAGATTTTAACTACACAACATGCTTTAGTTCTCCAAAAGTGACCAAAACGCAAAGAGAACCACTAGGTTACCTCTAGTAGCACGCCCTCTAACTCTGCTTTACACTTCCTCGAACTTGGTAATAGAGTTGCTTGGAGGTTGAAAATTGAGGGGAAAGAGTGCTAGACTGGTGTTAGAGATGGGGAATAGTGTTGGTGGTTTTTGTGACTTGATGGTGGCTAGAGGAGCTAGGTTTTTAAGCTTTAACTTATATGAAAATGAAGTTAAACATTAGGGTAATTTTTAGCCAATGTAGGCTTTAAAACGAGTTGTATTTTGAGGGGTAAAAATAGAAAATTTTAGCTGATATACACCTTGTATTGTCGCCACCATGAGAAGAGGGGGGTGTGGTTGGGGCGTTGGGAGTTGGGAGTTGGTAAGAAATTGTGTTATACAAAGTAAAAGACAAATGATCCCCTTCAACTTATACCTCTATGTTAGAGATGGAAGGTGAGGGGTTTTAAGAAAGAGAATAAGTGGAGATCAATCAAGTTCAAGCTTAAAAGAAAGAAGGGAGAGAGAAAGAGATAGAGATCAAACAAGCAAGTGAATCAGTTCTTTATATGAGACGACTCAACATACTATCTCACTCTCTCTGAGTAGTGTTCGGTCCTTTGGATTATGTTTTTCAGTGGGTTTGGTAGTATAATACCTTTTCCTTCTCTGTTCTCTAAGTTCACTCGAGTAATAGTTCTCGAGTTGGGTTGAGTGTCATCCAACTCTAGGAAGTAGGTGGCGAAGGTTCTATGTGGAAAGAGGTTGGGGCTTTTGGCTGTCAGGAATGGTCTGGTAAAGGCATGGAGTGACATAGCAGTTTGGTATCTTTAAGAAGAGGGGCCGAACATCTTTGTCTTCACTTACAAAACCAAGGAGGATAGGGATTTGATACTGGAATGTTGTCCTTGGAGTGTGTGCGGTTCCCACATGATCATTCAAGAGTTGACACCTGGAATAGCGTATGAACATTCAAGGACTCTTCTACTGAATGGTAATGGATAGAGTTCAAGTATGAAAGACTTGCAAGCCTCTGTTTCAAATGTGGGTAAATTGGTCATGAGGAAAAGACTTGCTCTTTTCTGGCAGCAGCGAAGAAAGCGGACGGCAAAGGTGGCTATGTCACACTCTATGGGAATTAGGTGCGTGTTGATCTTTATTCATGGCTTTGGTGGCCGGAAAAACGCAAGATCTCTCCTCCGGTTGAACCCCAACCTTCTCCGGAGGATATTGCACAGTGTATTGCTAATGGTGATAGGTGAAATTCAGTGACCACAGAGGAAAAGAATCTCCCAGCGGATAAAGCTCATAATCTGACACACAACACTCTTGCCCCTCCGCAGATTGTGTCAGACCACAGGCATGGATTCAAGACCGTATTAAAGAATGTTGCAGAGCCTACAACCCGAGTCGGGCCGCAGCCTAATTCCTCTTTAGAGATTTCAGATGCTACAGGGAACATGGCAGCGGATGACATGGAACAGCTTCAGAATCAAAAGGATCGGCAACGTGCTATGTCCAAACACCCCTGCGACACTCTGGTTCCCCTCTGAAAGTTTCCGAGACATCCTTAACTACATGGTTGGGCCAGACGTGGTCGGTACCTACCAGGCCCACCATGTAATTTTTGCCCCAAGGGCTGGTATTGGGGGGATTTAGGGCCCAAAAGATTAATCTTAAGAAGTGGAAGGTTCAGCCCGTTCTTTTTCCTGTCTTGGACTCTTCAACCCAAAACCCAAATCCTTTTGCGTTAGCCTCTTCCTTTTGGGTCAGCCTCTTCTTTACTGTCATCAAATTCGGCCCAGAACACCACTTGCCCGGTTGAGTTTGTAGTCCATGTTGGTGGTTTCTCCCCAGGAAGCGACAAGAACGCATCGAAGCAAAAATCCAAAAAGAAGCGAGTTAAGATGAACTCTGGAAGCAATCAAAGAAACCCCCTACTTGGCTGGAACCCATGAATTGTTGATCTCTCTTGATCCTCAAGATGAGACAAGTCTCTCTCAAGATGAATCTACGGAGGCTTCACAGAAAAAGCATAATGCAGGTGATGAAGGTAACATCTTGTTCATTGTCCCAATAAAAAATGACCAGGCGGAGGCAAGCCAAGTGGCGCCTCCGCTGCACCAATTATCATATTGGCGCTTAATTGTCGTGGTTTGGCCCAAGCCACGGCAATTAGAGGCGTTTGGGGGCTGGTTAGGTCACGTAGACCTAACATTGTGATTTTATATGAGACTGAGATTAAGGATAGGCGTATGACAAGACTTTTTTGTAGATGGAATTTGAATAACTTCTGTTACGTTCCTCCTGTGGGTTAGGCGGGTGGATTGTGTATGGCTTGGGATTATTCTGTGGATTTTGACATTGTTTGCTCTGATAAAAACTTGATTAGTGGAGGGAATCACTTGGACTTAGTGCTGAAGCATTAGGTCTAAGGTTCGATTCCCGTTGAATGCTAACAATTCCTTAGGGCCACGCCTGCGGGTCAAAGGTCCGAGATTTATATGATCTATATGAAGGGAGTGCTTTACATGGATCCCGTGGATTAGTCGGAATAAAGTCTCGAATACCATTGTTATCCCAAAAAAAAAACAAAAAAAAAAAGAAACAAAAACAAAAACTTGATTAGTGGCTGCGTGAAGGGTAATGAGCACCAAAATCGTTGGATGTTGTCTGTGATCTATGGGCCTTCTAGAAGTAGTGATCGATTGGCTTTTTGGCAGAGAATTCAGAATTACAGAACTACTTTTAATGGGCCTTGCATGTTAATTGGTGATTTGAATAGCTCTCGATGAATCAGAAAGATTTTCGGGAAGGGGGAACTTCTTGCTCTAATTGGGCATCGAGACCTATTTGTTGAAGCCTTTAATAATCTTGGCCTCATTGATACGGGTGCTTCGGGACCTAGATTTTCTTGGTCCAATGGAAGTAGTGGGTGGAATCTCTCTTAAGGCAAGATTGGATAGGGCTATGATGGGCGTTGATTGGAGATCAGCTTTTCCCAGGGCAGCGCTCGAAGTCATTCTGGAATTTTTCTCGGATCTTCTGCTTTCTACGGAAGGAGAATTGTTTGTCAAACGCCAGTTCAAGTTCAAAGAAGTCCGGACTCGAGACTGGAGGAGCACTTTTTAACTTGCTTAGAGAGCCTGTTGATAATTTAGGTCCTGTAGATACTCGCACAACATCTCCTATTCATAGATCTGCGCCTGCCTTTATACAATTAGATACAAAATTATCTATTTTTGAAACAGGAATTAAAATAGTAGATCTTTTAGCCCCTTATCGCCATGGAGGAAAAATAGGACTATTCAGGGGGGTTGGAGTAGGTAAAACTGTACTCATTATGGAATTGATCAACAACATTGCCAAAGTTCACGGAGGTGTATCCGTATTTGGTGGAGTAGGTGAGCGTGAAGGAAATGATGGTCAAGAAAGCCTGAAAGTCCGTTTCGCGTAACCGTCTCCCTATTCAATTTATTGGTCGTCTTTCGGGAACTAGAGAAGCTTCAAAAGTTTGGAACAAAGAGCAATTCGGAAATATTCACAATCGCATCGCTGAGACAAGGAAGAGGACTAGCTCCCTAGCTAAAGAGTTTGACCCTCTACCTTTGGTAATCATGATGATTCACGGGCTTTTATGTTAGCAAATTAGGAATTGGATGAACTCCTCAAACAGGAAGAATTCTTGTGGCGGCAGAAAGCTCGGGTTACTTGTCTCCGGGAGGGTGATCAAAGTACTCGGTTTTTTCACACTTCAACTATTGTTCGAAGACGTCGTAACTGGACTGGATTAGCGGCATTAAGGATGAAGATGGAGAGTTGGGATCGGACCTTGTTGGCATTGGCAGTGTCTGTGTCTCCAAGTTCAAGGAGATAGTTCGAAAGGAAAGTTTTTCCGTTCCTGCTGCTCTTCAGAACCTGTTCTCTAAGGAGGTGTCGGAGGAGGAGAACAAGGAGCTGATTTCCATTCCTGGTGCCCAAGAAATCAAGGAGGTGGTTTTCACTATGAACCCTTGGAAAGCTCACGGCCCGGATGGATTCTTAGGTATCTTTTTTCACCATTACTGGGAGATTGTTTAGAAGGATGTTGTTAGTACGGTTCAGGACTTGTTTCCCTCAGGAAAACTTGCTGGAGCTCTTAATGTTACGAATTTGGTTATCATTCCGAAAAGGGATCACCCTTCGATGGTTGGTGATTTTAGGCCTATTAGCCTCTGCAATTTTGTATTCAAAGTAATCTTCAAAATCATGGCTAATAGATTGAGGCCTATCATTCAAAACCATCATCTCCCCAGTTCAGTCAGCCTTTGGGAAAGGAAAATTAATTAATGAGAATTCCATTCTCACTCAAGAGGTTTCGCATACTATGAAACGCAAGAAAGGGAAAGGAGGGCTCATGTTGTTAAAGCTCGATATGGAGAAGGCTTTGTGATCGTATGGAGTGGGACTTTCTCAAAGAGGTGCTTTCTTGCATCGGTTTTAGTGAAGCGTGGTCCAATTTGGTGATGGAGTGCTTAAAATCTCCTTTTTCAGTGCTTGTAAATGGTGGTCTTAGTGGTAGATTTGAAAATCAATTCTGATATTTCAATGACTAATCAGTTTGCTGTCATTGCTGTCGTTATACAAGATTCTCAGGCTAGTATAGTTCGAGCGGTTGCCCCAACTTGTTCTTCAAACTGAAGCGTTAGTTGTCAAGGCGTTGGCGATCAGATTTGGTCTCATTCAGGCTAAGTCTCTCAATAGTAGAGCTATCATTTGCGAAAGTAGTGCTTCTCTTGTGGTTAAGGCGCTGTCATCTTTGTTATCCAACTGTCCTTGGCCTCTATCCAATATTCATAAAGATTGCAATCTTCTGATCTCAGGTTTCGAATCAGTTGAATTTTTGTGGAATCCTAGGACAACTAACTTTGCTGCCCACAATCTCGCTAACTGGTGCAGATTATCCAATTCTCTAGGTGATATTGACATCTCTGAAGTTACAAATCTAGTTTTTGTGGATGAAGAGGAGTGGTCTGACTCTGCGTTAGTCCATCCTTTTTTTGTCTTTTTTTCTTAGATTTGGTCTCCTTTTGTTTTGTTTGCTCAGTTTTGATCGTTGTTTTCGGCCTTGTGTCTTTGGTTCTTTTGCCTTTAATGAATTCAAAAAAAAAAAAAAAAAAAAAAAAAAAAAAAAAAAAAAAAAAAAAAAAAAAAAAACAAAACAAAACAAAACAAAACAAAACAAAACAAAACTTGTACCTCTATGTCATATTCAAAGTACTTGTTTCTTGTTATTTTTATCTAAATCAACCATGCAAATTCTTACTTGTGTTTGCATACATACACAACACACCACTTTCACCTTAATTCTAACCTCATCTTGCTTGTTTGACTAGAAATCCAGATCTCCCCGTTAATTACCCATTGTCTTTTCTTTTCTTTTTTTTTTTTCACCCAAGTTTTTCACCATTGATTAAAAGTTGTCATATTTGATCTCAACCATTGGATTTTCCATTACATCAATCCTTGACCTAAGCTTCCATTGGTCACTTTTAATCAAAACTTTAGCCATTGATTTGCTTAGGATCCTGTAACAAAATCTACACCATTTATTTCAAATTTAATCACAACTTTTGATCAATCCTCCACCTTTTGGATTTATTTGTACTAAATCCTAACCATTCATCTCCTATTTGTCTGATATATTAATCTTGCCAATCATACTCTCAATATATAAATATTGATATGATCAAGATAAATGTTAAGGTCATCAAATTGACTGCTAATAAAATTGGGATTCCTTCTCAAAAATTAACATTTATCTCTCTAATACGACAGAATAAATTTTTTTTCTATAAATTTATATGTCATTCAATCCATTTTCTATATATATATATAATTTCTCATTTAAATAGAGAAATTCAACATTATTAGATTATCGACATCATCATGCGGATGATACATATAAAATCATTTATGATCTTAAAATTTGATATTCATAAAAATAATTTGTTAGAAGTATATTAATTAAGAAATATATGATAATAATTCATGAAATCAAGTTTATAAATTTCTAAGGCGTCACAAGTATATAGCATTGTGTGGGTCCAATTTAATGTTATATTTATATAATGTTATAAGTTGAATGACGAGAATTCATAATTTATAACATTTCACAAGCATTTTGCGAGAATCATCATCATGCATTGTTTTTACTTACCGAGCATTAGCTCACTAGTGTCCTAGCAATACAGATAGTGACTCTTCTGAGTAAATCTTAGAGGTTGGCTGGCGCTCTCCGTACTCATGATTTGAGGCATATAGAACGAATGACTTGTGGGTTATGTTTTGAGTTTTACTACTTTATATATTTTGTAAATAAGCTTGTGTGTGTATGTATAATTAATTAAGGTTTGTTTAAAGGATAGGTGTGATACCTTTTTGATATGTAAATATAATTTGTAAATATGTGAGGTTGATTAATGAAAAAGTCTTAGTATGTTATATATTTTATAAAAGTTTAAATTAGCCTGCTATTTTTATGAAAATTATGTATGATTAGGAAATAAATGGTTCTCCTTAGTATTAAATTGAAGATATTAGAATTTCAAAAGAGGGGTGTTACACATTTAACCTCTTAGTTAATTTAAATTTAAAGTAATTACTATTTAAAAAGATTAATAATAATTGAATATAGATAAGTACGAATAATATTGGTATTTTTAAAATCAATCAATCTTTTTGACTTGGAGATGAGATGATTCGAAATCTGCACTTTTAGATGAGGAGATTTAAAATCTGCACGTTGGTTATTTAGTAACCACCAAAAAAAAAAAAATCATTTTTAAGAGATGATAAACATAAGGATATATTTATATATACAATCTAGATATTTATCTAATAAAAGAGAAAAATAATTGTATTTAGATTAAATACATGAGTTATTTTGATAATTAGACAAACCAACTGTCGTTTCTTTGCAATGGGACCATACTTTAAAAAATAACAAATAAATAAAATAAAATAAAATAAAGTTTCCACATTTATGAAGAACGACGTAATTTTCCTTGAATAACAAGGTTGCTTTTTGTTTTCTTTTTCTCTCCCTTACAACTCAGACGAAGTCGTGCATATAGCAACAAACGAGGAGTCGTTTCTCGGACAAAGAAACTTGTCGTTTTTAAATTATAACGGCATTTCGCTTATGTGAAAAACAACCAATTTGTGCCTTTTTCTTTTTTCTTTTTTTCGAAATTCAATTTTTGCTTTGTATGACTAAGATTACTAAATGTTACTTTAAAAAAAATTAAAGATCTACAAAAAATAATTGTCTTATGATTTGTTTTTTACGGGATGATTGTAATAACTTAAACTATGTCAAGGACACTAAATTTCATAAATGATAAATTTAAAACCTAATACTGATAGTAACAATAATAATAAATTAGGTGATAAAACAAAACAAAAATTTTAAAGTAGAAAATCGGTGACAATACATAGAAAACGAAAGTAAGATATATATTTAAAATAAAATCAAAATATCTTTGTGACGCATTAAATGATCGCATGATCTAAAGCCGATGTTTATTTTGATATGTAGCATCATATTAAATTTCCATATATGCAGATGTGCTGCTTGTCCTTCTACGGCAATTAACGCATAAGAAATTAAATACTGCCACTACTTTTAATGAAAAACTTTTGTTTCTTTTGATCATATTAATAACATGTATTTTTGTAATTCTTTTGAAAAAAGCGTAGATTCTGCAAATGTGGATGGAAAACAAGTAGGACTTTTCTTTCTCTCTCTCTCTCTCTTTTCTTTTTTTTAAATAATTACAATGACCACTGGGTACAGTTATAATTTTTCTTCGGAATACCCTTGTCTTTTGGAGGAATGTGAGAGAATACCCTTGTCTTTGCAGCACTGAACAGCTTCATCAACCATTTCATCAAGGCCGTACCTGAATTTGAATCCAGCTTTCAAGAGCTTCATTGATGAGAGGCTACACCCCTTTTCTAGCTTAGTTTCATTCAAATCACTGGAAAAATAAATAAATAAAACCCTAATTTAGACGAAAAGTTAGTCATCATATGAAAACACGTTTATATTGTTAAATAGACTTGAGCATCCTTAAAAGTTAACTAAAGGAGAGAGGGTGTCAACAACTCAGTTACTTAATTAGCTATGTGGCATAATTTATTACAATTAAACACCTTCCATCATACTTAGCTTGTCAAGCAAATGGACCAGATCCAAACCTTATCGCTGTAATTTCTGATTTTGATACCTATTAAATGGACTTAGGTATATCTCATTCCCAAAACCTAACTCAGTATATCAAACTACATGTTCAAATCAAACATAAATTTCACAACAATCCAATAACTTTACGATGTCACAAATTCACAATCTAACATATATATAATACACATACATGCATATATATATATATATATATATATTATATGGACACAAAATACGCATAAAAAAGGAACTCACTCTGGCAAAGATATTTGAAATTCTGGGTATCTTGCTTTCAGAAAATCAAACAATTCATGAATGGTTATATCGACTGAAGAACATATATATCTCCCTTTAGCATTTGAGCATCCAAGAAGGTAGATATGTGCACTAGCCACATCATCTATGTGAACTAGGTCCAACTTAACCATATGCTTATATTGATCGTAGTCACCTGCATATATAACATTATTAACGTTAAACTAATTGAATTATACTAATTAAAAGTATATTGTAATATAACATAGAAAATAACTAACTTAATTTTATCATCATAAATATTGTACATACCAAAAAGCATGGCCAGTGAAATGTAAACGGATGAAGGTATGTTGGGACAAATGAAGGGTCCCACAACCAAGGGAAGAACCATTGTGACAAGATCCAATCCATTCTTTTCGGCAAATTCTAGGGCTGTCTTTTCCACCACAGTCTTGGAGACCAAATAGTTAGGGCTCACAATCTTGTTACTCCGACAGACGTCGAGATCGCTCCACATCGTCTCGTCGGCAACGTTAAGTCCCTTGCCGTTGAACACTGCGGTCACGGCACTAGAAGTGTAAACAACACGTTTTACGGTCTTGGAGTTGAGGCAGGCGTTGAGAATCCCCAATGTGCCTTCCACGGCTCGCTTTGTCACCGTTTCTTCAGGCTCTTTGCCCTCAACGTCCATGGGGTGAGCAAGATGGAAGACTCCTACACACCCTTCGATCGCCACGTTGAAACTCTCTGGACGGTTGAGATCTGCCTCAAAAATTTCTAGCCTCTCTTTTGCCCCCGGTAGGTTTGTTAGGTAGCTTATATCTCTCTTGCAATCTGGCACAGACATTATATATATGGATTTATCCCCCCAAAAAAAAAATTCAAATGTAAGGAAATTTTTAATATACAATCTTTTTTTTTTTTCCCCGCACTAGCGGATATCAATCTAATAATTGAGATCATGTGCTTGTGCTTGTAGTTCCTGATGCTTAACTCTCTCTTCTATTAAAAAAAAGAAAAAGAAAACATGATCTTAATTTAATTTGTCTCCCAAAAATTTTTAAAAAAAAATTGCCATAATTAGTTTGTACTTCTGCCCATTGATCTACACATTGAAAGTTGGTCAAGTTTATAAAAACAAATATACCATCTCATGAGTAATTAAGCTTAGCCAATTGCAACATAAGTATATGCAATGAAAACATAGATACACACACACGTCAAGAATAAATAAAATGTAGCATAATTATTACCTGGGGGAGGGGATCTAACAGTGGCTCGGATGGAATAACCATGTTGAAGAAGTCTCATTATGAGCCATGATGCTATATACCCAGTTCCTCCCGTTACACAAACTCTACCCGATCTCTCTTCTTCCATCTCTTCCAGCTTTCTGTGATCAATCTCAACTTCAATGTCAAGTTCATATAAATATATGTGTATAAATATATATATATATGTCAAGCGCTATAAATATGTTTTAATTGAAGTCAACTAAATATAATATATAACTGGGTTTTCAGAGAATATATATATATATATATGTATATGTATATGTATATGTATATAACTGGATTCAACTCAATCTGCCTATAATTTGTCGTATTTACATGTGCAACTTTTTTTTTAATTATTTTTTGTGGAACAAAATTAATTTCCAAGACAAGGATGGAATTCTGTCATCATTTTGTAAAGGAACACGGAAACAAGTCACATCATAAGATCAAAACCTGCAGAGAGGAAAAAACCGACAATATCCTTGTTTACACAAGGAGTCAAGAAACACTGGCCACCAAATCCCACTCTTATAAAAAAGAAATACACAAAATAATTAAAGTAGGACTGCACGAAAAACATGCGAAATTTACAAATGCGCACCCTTTTTAGTTAAGTTACATAAATATGTGTGTGTGTGTGTGTGTCTGTGTCTGTGTCTGTGTCTGTGTGTGTGTATTTGTCACCAGTAAAATTAATTTTTTTTTATGAGGAGTTTTCAAATTAGCTGTTATACATCACTTTTGTTCATCTACTGCAAAATAGTCTTCATCTTCTGTTAGCGTACATGTGTATAACGAGTAAGTCATCGAAGCCTACAGTAAACTTCCTTTTACTATATATATATATATATATATATAGGCCCATGTGTATAACCAGTAAGTTATCGAAGCCTACAGTAAACTTCCTTTTACTATATATATAT
>JAFMPE010194480.1:479-33976 GCA_024759925.1 Ficus religiosa | reverse complement strand
TAACCCAAAACCCATGGCCAACCCCCATCCCCCCCTGCCCCCCCCCCCCCCCCCCCCGCCCCCGTCTTTGCTGCCGACCCTTGGAGTTCTGATTTGGGTCGCCCCCACTCCAAGAGTTCCAATCTGGGATAAGTCCCCCCCACCCACCAAAAAAAAAAACCCACATTTCCAATTTAGGCTCACCCTAACCCAGCACCCATCGGTGTCATCGATCTAGGTTTTGAGAGAGAGAGAGGGAGGAGGAATTTTAGTTTTTAATGATTTTTTTTAATTTTATTAAATTAATTATTATTAAATTATTAAAATACTTTTATAAATTAGATATCATCCATTGTTCATGACTCATTCCGTTAGAAATTTAACAGATGTGGATGGAAAGGACCATAATGACCAACATTTTAAGAGTTTAGGATCTTCAATAAAGCAGAGACCAAATCGTCATATTTTGAAGAGTACAAGGACTATTTATGTCAATTAGCCTAAAATAAAACAAACTTGATTAGTTCAAAAAGGGGGGGGGGGTGTTGGGGAATGAAACCCAGATTTTTCATAATTTATGCTTCTTTGGCTTATACCACATTATCTCGCCGGTGTCGTAGAAGCTGATTGTCGCAACATCGTCTACGGTTGGAGGGTGACAGCAAGAGTTTCATAGTTCCTCTCAACAACAAATATTTTGATAAAGTTTTTAAATTTCATTTAGGAGCAAACGGATCGTTTGATAAAGTTTTTTCAGATCTGGTTTTTAGCGGTAACCGGAGAAGATGGTTGTCGCCACCGACGTCAATGGCTGCGAGAGAGAGGATTCTCCATTGCTCTTATGAACTACCAAACCTTTGGTAAAATTTTCAGATCCGATCTTTGGACCAATAGAATCCATCCGTTAGCGTTTTTAGAATTTTTTTTTTTCGCTGGCATGGTGAAGCTGATTTTGCAACCATTGTCAGTGGCTACAAGATGGACGAAGTGTCAACACCATTGCTGATTTGCTATGACAATTCAAATCTGTACAAATGATGAGAAAATGAATATGGACGAAGTGTCAACACCATTGCTGATTTGCTATGACAATTCAAATCTGTACAAATGATGAGAAAATGAATTTACAAAAAAAAAAAAAAAAATGTTGTCCCACAGTGATGTAAGGGAGAGAAACCTCATTAACGGAAGGCATACAAAAAAGTAACGGCGTAGAGCTACAATGTGCCACGTGTTTTATTTTTGTTATGGATGGACCAATTTTTTTCATTTTTCTTTTCTTTTTTTATAACGTGGGCAAAAATGTCATCTGACCCGACCATGATATATGGGTCGTTTTGGGTGATGATATGAGTTGGGGTTTTGAGTCTTTCACTTTGAAATGATTTGGAGTTAAAAAAACGTGTGTTTGATTAAAAATAAATTGTTTGAAATTAAAAAGTATAATTTGAAATAGGATTTTAAAAAAATATTTAAATCTTATTTTGTTCTAATAAAATGATAATAATCTAATTTTTATCTGAAATAAGAATTTTTAAATTTTAAATTTTAAATTTTTTGAAAATAAAAAAGATAGATTTAGATGTGTAAATAATAAAATTAGTTACTGTTAAAGGGGAAAAAAGAAAGAGAGAAATTTTTAAAAATTCTATCTAGAGTTATTATCCCAAATGGACCTATAATCATGATCTACGTGACATTACTTTAATAACTATACTAAAGGGATGTCAACTGTCACTGTTCACTGAACAGTGTTTTTTTTTTCCTGTTGTGCTGCTTTTTTTTTTTTTTTTATTTTTTACCTTGTGCTGCTGTTGTTGTTGTTTTTACTTTTGCTGCTGCTGTTTTTTTTTTTTTTTACTTTTGCTGTTGTTGTTGTTGTTTTTTTTTTTTAACTTTTGATACTTTGTTACGGTTTTTTTTTTTTACTTTTGCTGCTTTGCTTTAATGCTAGGTGAATAGTTTTTTTTTTTTAACTTTTGTTGTTTTGTTGTAGTTTTTTTTTATTTTTTATTTTTATTTTTTTTACTTTTGCTACGGTAAAAAGATGCAATATTTCACTATTTAATAAACAGCGATTTTCTTTTTAAATTTTTGTTGCTTTTGCTATATGGTTTTTTTTCTACAGTAATGCATAATAGCTGCTTTTTTTACATTGAACTACCGATTTTGTCTTTATCCTATGTGCTGATTTTGGCTTATCTACAGTGGAAAGACGGTTTTATCCTAACATATTTTACTGTTTTGTCTACAGTGCAGAGATTTTTTTGCTCCTCTGATTTAGTTTGTTTTCCTTCATCTACAATGAGTTGATACTTTTACCCCTATTATGCAGAAATTACCGACTGCCCACACAGTATAATTATCGTTTTACGCCTCTTTTTTAGTTCATTTTCTTTTTCCTACAGTGTGTTGCTGGTTTTACTCCTATTTGGAGTTTTTTTCCCCTTAATATTACTTTTCCCTTGTTTTAACGCTAAATTTTAGACATTATATTTTGATCTATTGTTGTATTGTGTTTTTGCTCACTTTGCCTTTTTCTGATTTTTAAACAATTTTTTACTTTAAATTTTTTGTCTTCATTTCGGATTTTTTTATGTGTCTTTTTTGTTTCTTTTGTTCTATTTTTGAAAGATCCCCTTTTTTTACATCTTAAAAATCTTTTTTTTTTTAGTTTTTGCATGTATATAATCTGATAAAAATTTTTTTATTTTTTTTCAAAACAGTAAAAAAAAAAAGAAAAGAAAATGAGTTAGATGTTTTATTTTGTTATAATGTTTTTGTTAGGGTTAGTTTTTTCTGATTCTTTTAAGTTTAAAGATTTTTGTTCTTTTTTTTTTCTGCTTTAGTTTAATTTTAATTTTTTTCTTTAAATGAGTATAACTACATAATATTTTTTTTTCTTTTTTTGCTTTTTTTTTCGTTTTTATTATTGTTAGTACTATTATCATTTTGATTTTGCATTTTCATTGTTGGGAGAGATTTTGAGAAGAATTATACTGATTATAATTATAATATTTATTTTAACTAACTATTTTTATCATATAATACTCAGTTTATTAATTTATTTTTTTCTTCCTTTCCCGTGCAATGCACGGGTATCAAACTTGTAATATACTAAAAGGAGGGAGATTTTCACTGTTCATAGAACAGTTAAATGACGTTTTTATCCTTTAGCTCCTTTGTTTTATGCCGGCTTCTACAGTGTCATTCCAATTTTGCTCTCTCTCTCTCTTCTATTTTTTGTTGATTTGTCTTTTTGCTCTCTCTCTCTCTCTCTCTTCTTTTTCGATCCTTTCTATATTTTTGGGTGGTTTGTCTTTTTGCTCTTTCCCTCTCTCTTTTTTTTACTGCTATATCTCTCTCTTTCTCTCTCTTTTCTTTTTTGATCATTTCTCTGTCGTTTGGGTTTTTTCCTTTTGTCTTTTCTCTTTCTCTCTCTCTTTTCTTTGGTCCTCTCTCTCTCTTTTTTGGGTCTTTTTCTTTGCTGCTTTCTCTCTCTCTCTCTCTTCTTCGGTGCTCTCTCTCTCTTTTGGGTTTGTTTTCTGCCTTCTTCTTGCTCCTTTCTTTCTCTCTCTTCTTCGCTCCTCTTCTTCTTCGCTCTTCTCTTTCTCTCTGTTTCTTTACATTTTTTTTTGGGTTGTTTTCTTCGCTCCTCTCTCTATCTCTCTCTCTTTCTTTACATTTTTTTTGTTTTCTTTTTTTTTTTTTTCGGCTGCTCTTTCTTCGTTCTTACATTGCATGTATTTTGGGTTTTAAAATCATAGCTTTTGATTTTTGTTTATGTGTTTGAGGATTATTTCTCTTTTTTTCCCCTCATTTTTTTTTCTCATCCGGTGGGTTTGTTTTCTTCAATTTTTGGCAATTTATTCGACTTTTTTTTTTTTTTTGGATTTTCAGATCCTACCTCTTGGTTTTTGTGATTGTGTTCACAAATTTTCTATTCTTTTTTTTTCCCCCCTGGTGGAATTTTTTTGTCAGATTTTTAGGGTTTCATTTTGTGGTTTTTTTTTTTTTTGGTGTGTATTAATATTTTTTTTTTCTTGGTTTTTGTTGGTTTGTTTTGTGATTTGGCTGCTTTATTTCTCTCTTAAGATTTTGTCTATTTTGGGTTTTGAAACTCTAGGTCTTGGTTTTGCTTATTTTGTTTACTGATCCTTTGTTGTTTTTTTTTTTTTCCTGCCTTGGTGGGTTTATTTTTTAGATTTTTAGGGGTTGATTTTAGGGTTTTTTTTTTTTCCGTTTGTATAATATTTTCATTTTTTTGACTTTTTGTTACCATCTTCACTGATCGTGTGTGTTCATTTTTTTCCTTGCACGGTTTTTTTTTTTTTTGTATGTATTTGATGGAAGAAACATATTTTTAATTAAAAAAAAGGTATGTTTTTGTTTTCTTTCAATTTATTTCAGTAACTTTTTTTTCCTTTTTTTTTCCCTTCTTTGATGTAATTTAAATTAATTTTGATATTTGTTATTCATTAATTTGTTTTTGTACATTGGACAGGTAATGCTGCTAAAATGGCTAATAGGGACTGTCACTGAAGATCTTGAAGACTTTTTACTGCTGATGTTTGTAATTTTTTATTATGCCCCTTTTCATCCCCCGGGTAATTTGTCTTCATTTTATGACCGAAATTTATTTACTTATTTTTGCTCCTATAATTTCTTATTATATTTCATGAGTATATTTGATGTTTTAGACTTTTAGTTAGATTTGAATGGATTGTTAGGGTTTTCGATTAGTTTATCTTCTAGATTATTCCTCCAGTTTCTTTCTTTGTTTATAGATTTTGGTGTTTTGATTGCTGATATGTTGAACATTTAATGCTTACAGATTATTTTTCTTTTACCTGTAATTTTCTTATTGGCTATAAATAAACTATTTACACAGTAATAATTGCTTTGACTGATATATATAACTTTGTCATTAATGCTTCTAAGCTGATTTCATCATGTTATCTGTTTTGTGTGTGAATGTGTATTGGTTCACACTGTGTTTCTGTGTTATTCACCGACTCTTTTTTTTTTTTTAATTTTTTTAATTTTTTCCTTTACAATTTTTCCTACATATAACTTTTTCTCTCATTTATTACATTATTCTCACAATTTACTATCAGTTTGCTCTTAACACTCTCTTAATTGCTCTACCTTGAACCTCCTTTATTTCTTACTTGCAAACTTTTATTGTGCTCTTTCTCATCTTCTGAGGACTAATCATTTGGGATATTCATTTTGCGCAAGCTTCCTGTTTTTATTCAGGTACTACTCTTAGTTATGTATTTTAATTACACTTGATTGATGTTTTATTGTATAATGATAAGTTAGTCTTTTAATTCTTAACACTCTGTTTTATAAGAATAATTGATTTGTTTGCTTATTTTTATATTTGTTTGTTTTTCATCTTCCTGTTTGTTTAATATTTTGAGACTTCTTATTTTTTCAATTATTCTTTTTGTTATTACTATTATAATAATATTGTACAGTTGATAATTTTTGTATTGTGGTAATTTTTTCCCACTACCTATTTTATATTAAATATATTTTTGTTTATATATAGTTTATAAAAGTTTAGTATTTATAGTTTTATGATGCTATTTGATGAGTATTGTTGTGATTACTATTGTTTATTTTGTCTATTTTTGTTTCTCGGTTTCTTTTTGCTCTCTGTTTTTTTCTGTTTGCTCCTCTTCTCCTCCTCTCCGACAGTATAAATGTTTTTTAAAGGAATTTTTGTAAAAAATATATAACTTGCTATGATGATCTCAGTTGAGTTATGCAATAATGCATATACCAGATGCTTTAATTAATTTGGTATATGATGCTGAATATGATACCATTGATAGAATATCATGAGTAATTAAATTATATTATTTGACAGTCTTTATAGTTGCTATGAATGTTTGGAAGTTAGAATGTTTTTATTCTTTGAAGAACAAAATAGTATTAAATATATTAGTATTTTGTTTACTTAACTTAATATTTATTCTCCTCTTATTTTTTCCCCTCTGCCGTTCTCTGTCTGACCTGATTTTTTTTTTTAATCTCTTAATCTCACTCTTTTATTTTTAATATTATGTATATCGAATATCTCTCATTTTTGACAATGTGTTTTTGCTATTTTGTCTTTTCTCTTTATTTTCTTCTCTCGGATTTTCATTCATTCTTTTTACCTATAAAATATGTCCCCCATTGCAAATTCCTAAACATTTCATCTGGTAGCTACAAAAGATGCAGTTGAATTATAATTGAGTCATTCTTTATACATATTCTTATCATATAAGAGATCTAAGCCTAATCTAAAAATTTTTACTTTTTTTTTTCCCTACAAGTTGTTTATTTGAAATTTTCAGAACCTTTGTTATATTATTTGTATATTAAATTGTTTATTTAGATTCTTATATTAGATTGATTATGTTATACGTTTTTTTTTTTTTTTTTTTTGCCCTTCTTCTTTCTTTCCAACCGGTTATGATTTTACTGTTATATTATTATTTTGTCTTATCATAATATTAAATATGCTAGTATTTTATTTACTTGACTTAATATTTATTCTCCTTTGATTTTTTCCCCTTTGCTGTTCTCTGTCTTAAGCGATTTTTTTTTTGTTTATACTCTTTTAATCTTACTCTTTTATTCTTTATATTATCTGTACCGAAAATCTCTCATTTTTTACTATCTTTTTTACTATTTTGTCTTCTGTCTTTGTTTTCTTCTTTCTGTCTATCATTGTTTCTTTCTCCGTATTAAATTTATATATAATTATATATTATTTAATTATGCTTACATCAATTTCATGAATAGATATAAAATAACAAATTTTTATTTTCTATTGTAACAGATCAGAAGAAAAGCTGAAGAAGATTAAACATGGTTGACGGCAACTCAGTAAAAGCTATCTGACCTGTAAGACTTTTGTTTATAAACATAGATCTGTATATGTTTGTTTGTATATATAACTTAGATATTTTAATATAAACATAAATATATGCACTTTAATATTACAATAGTAAATACTAAAAACAACAAACTTAATGTAATTTTATTATATATCTTAATCAACTGTCTTTATTATATATTTGTAAATTTTTCTCATTTTTGTTTTGTCGTCTCTCCCCGTGCAACGCCCGGGCATAACACTAGTTATGCATAAAGGTGGTCTCAAAACTTTTTTTTTTTTTTGTTAGTTGCTATGTGTTTCACAGATCAGGATCGAAAATCAACATATTTTCACTAAATTTTTTATATCTTGAAAGTATGGATATGAAAAAAAAAGACAAAATGTAATGTCCCACCCCCCCCCCCCCCCCTTCTAGAACATCAATAATTTCAATAAAAAGATTAGTAAATATCAAGTTTTATACAAAAATTACTTATTCTTGTAAAAAAAAAAAAAAAAAGTGGCGTTAAATGAAAATTTTTCTACGAAAATATCTTAGAGAAATTTTTGACAAAGCAAATGACATGTAAATAATTGTTGTTATCTTTAATCACTCCTCGTCTTCATAATAATTCAAGGCATAATTGTAAAATGAACTAAATTATACTAAATTATATAATTTTTTTTCTTTCTCTTCTACCAATCAACGTCAAAGAAGATTTCCTTCAACTGTTTTTTCCCCCCTCATCTTAATATATCACTCTTCCTTTCCTTCTATTTTTTATCCTTCCTATCAAACGTAACATAAAACTTGTCAGGGTATAACAGTTGTCGTAAGTACTTATCATCTTTTTATATTTTTTTTAACTTACTTGACATCATAATGAACATTCCACTTAAAAACAATTAAAAAATTGCTCGCTAGCGGAAAAATTAAGTTTATCTTCCTCATCAATTATCAGATAGCAGTTTCATAATAAATAATTGAAATAAATGGTACATTTTTAAATTACTTAATGCAAATAATAGTAAATAATACATTTATTACATAAATAATCTATTTAGCTTCCATTTGAAACACTGGTTTGAAATAGAATTTTTAAGTCGAAGTTAGTTAACTTTTCAAAATTAAGTTATAATTTTTTTTAACTTTTTCATAAAAAAATAAAATTTGATATGAAAAACTTAGGTTTGAACCTGAGAGGTAAACGGAAGCTTAATATACTATTTATTAAACATTTTTTTTCTACTTCTCTAATTAATTATTTGTTTATTTAATAAATTTGTTGTTTATTATTATTTATTTTAAATATTTTAATTTTCCCTATAAAAAAATAATAGGTTGAAATCTTACTCTTTTTTTTTTTTGAAAGGTAAATCTTAATTATTTTATCAAAAAAGAAATCTTACCGTTCCATATTTACTTTTTTTTTTCCTCTGAGTTTCCATTTAGTTTATTTAATTTTTGTAGTTTATTTAATTTCACAAAAAGTTATTTTACTACAAGTTCTTTTTTATTTTTTAAGGGGAATATTTACTACAATTGCTCGTGAGAAAATTAGGGAAATAATCATAAATTTAGCACCTCCTTATAATTTTGCCTTTTGACAAGAGTGAAGTTGATAATTTTATCATTTCATAATATTGAAATAAATAATTAAATAAAAAATAGTAAATAGACAAAAATACCTTTATCTCTTTATTTTCTTCTCTTTTTTATTTATTACAATAATTTTTATATATCTCCAATTCCATTCATCAGCCGGTTTCCAGTCACCGGCACGTCACTAGTCGCCAATCGACGGCTACTGGCAGGTCACTGGCCACCACCTAGTTGCCGATAAAATGCAAAATGAATTCTAATAAAATACAAAACAAATTCCGATAGAATGCAAAATGAATTCTATCAGAATCTAAAACGGTATTGAATTGTATCAAAATTCGAGAAGGCAAAATGGATTCTGACATAATGTAAAATAGATTCCGATAGAATGCAAAATGGATTCTATCATAATGCGACATGGATTCTATCAAAATTCAAGAAGACAAAATGGATTCTGATAAAAATGCAAAACGAATTCTGATATAATGCAAAACTTATGTACAGATAAAAGTATTTTGAAGTTTCTGCTTTGAAAATCGATATAAATTTCTTTTATTTTTCACTTTGCTTGCTTGATTTGCTAACAGTGTTATCTATTCAGTGTTGTATATTCTATATATTATATGCACACACTCATTCACACCTATACATATGCACATACATGTATATAATTACATATAAAGTCAGAGAAATTTAAAGAGAAAAAGGACCCTAGTTTTTTAAGCATTCCATTGGGATCATTAGTCACAATCTAATTAAGACACCAACCAGGTACAGACCATTTATTTGATACAAAACCAAGTGTAGCAACAAGCACAATGAATTTAATGATTTTAGTGTTGTGAACTTTGGAAAAGTACTTGAACATTTCGATAGAATCCATTAGAAGCATGTGTTATTTTTCTTGTGAATGATTTGTTTGTTTTCGGTGGTTTATTTGCCGAGAAAAATTATTTTTGTTGGTTTGATTTGTTTTTTGGTCATTTGTTTTTTGGTTTTCTTGCTTCCGTTTGTTTGCCGGGAAAATTTTTGGCCTTGTAGGGTGAAAATAAAAGCATTAATGATTTTATGTTTCAACCGAATTAAAAAAAAAAAAAAACTATGAGAATCCACTTTGAATTCGATTAGAATCCATTTTGGATTCTATCAGAATCCGTTGTACATTTTATTAGAATGCGTTTTGCATTTTCGAATTCTAGTATAATCCATTTTGCATTCTAGTATAATCAATTTTAGAATCCATTTTGCATTCTATCAAAATCAAGCTGTTTTGCATTCTAGAATCCGTTTTTCCTATTTCGCATTCTATCTGAATCCATTTTGTCTTCTTAGATTCTATGAGAATCCGTTTTGGATTCTATCAGAAGTCATTTTGCATTATATCAGAATGCATTTTGCCTTGTTGGATTCTGGTAGAATCTATTTTGTATTATGATAGAATCCATTTTGCGTTCTATCAGAATCTGACCGTTTTACATTCTTTCAGAATCTTTTTTTACCTTCTTAGATTCTGACATAATCCATTTTGGATTCTAACAAAATCTCTCTGACTATCAAAGTCGGATACGTTTGGCCATCTTTGTTGAAATCCAAAAAATATATATCCTGTCAAAATCCATTTTGGATTCTAATAAAATCTCCTCGGCGACCAACATCAACGATACATCCAGTTGTCTTTTTTGAAATATAAAAAAAAAAAACAAATTTCGATGATCAGAGATATATAAAAAATATTCCTATAAATAAAAAAATAAAATAAAATCAAGAGTTATGAATATTGTTATCTATTTATTATTATTTTTATTTAATTATTTAATTAAATATTATAAAATAATTAAATTATCAATTTTATTATTATGGACGGTAAAATTACAGGGGTGTCAAATTTAGGACTTCTTGCAAATCCCCTATTTCTTATTAATCTATTTAATTATTATTATAATTATTTGAGGCAGCAAAATTACGATGGGCATGACCAGAGGATAAACGAAGGTCAAAATTAGTTTAAAACTAATAGAAAAATAATCTCCTCGTATTTTTTTATTTTATTTTTAAATCTCTACTTCTCTAACTTACCCCAATTTCTTGTCTCACGTTTCTTTCTACTTTCTAACGCCATTCATTTTATCGGGTAAGATATATATATATATATATATATATTTTCCTGATCTTCTACTCCATGATTATTCCATGTGATTTGAGAATCTGTGATTTCGGGATTGGAATGCGAATAGTATGAATTTATGTTTCGCATTTGGGATTACACATTTAGGCTTTTAGGGTTTCAGATTGATTTGTTTTTCCTAATTTTATTTGATCACTTTTCTTCTTAACAAAAACAGAGAAAATTCGATTCGCTGTTTTTGCAAATCCTATTAGTTAAATTCCATGATTTGTCTCTGTTCTGTTTTGATAGCTCAAACGGTTTCAGTTTCTAGTTAATAAATCAGTAATTACATTAAGGGTATCTGTTAAATTGAGAGTAATTTTATCAGGGAAAGAGAGAGGAATGGATGGAAATATGCGCAACATAAAGAACTGGGTAGTGGTGTATCCGGTTTATATAAATTTAAAGAAAACCATAGCTGAAGGTCGGAGAATTAACGTCAGCAAGGCATGCGAGAATCCTACTTGCGCCGAAATCGGGGATTGTTGCGCCCATTTCAAACTCCCTTTTGCAATTGAGGTCTCTTGTCGAAACCGATACTAAAAAATCCTTAAATATTTTGATTCTTGTTGGTTTCAATATGGATGTTCTCACAATGCGCCAATGCGGGTTGATTCCTGCAGATAGATAAAGCTTATCCACGCGATTTCAGGCAAAGAGGGAGAGTGCGGGTGTTGCTGAAGAAAGATGATGGCACTCTCTATAATCCAGCAATATCTTCCAGTAAGCATTATTTCTCTTAACAAGTTTGAAATTTGTGATAAAATCGAGGCACTTGTTTTGCAGGAGAGCAATTTCGACCCAATTCATTTTGCAAACAGATTTCGATAGTATGTATGTGTAGGGTTCTAAGATTTCGATAGTATGTGTAGGGTTCTAGAGTTTAATCCCTGTATGTAGGTATGTATGTATGCACGAACGTATGTCAGTACCTATCATCGTTACATGTTACAACTAGAAAGACTAAGAGATATGCGAATGAAAACAATTTTTGATATCGAAACCGCAATTTTTCGTTAATTTAGATTTGCTTTTCTAGTTTACATATGTAGCATGGAGTTTCTTCCTAAAAGGCATGATTAACTTTGTATCCGTGATTGTAGCCCGTGTGGAATAATTGGTATTGATTTATACAAAGCATGTTTGGTCGAGTTTCAAACAGTATTCCTCTCAACTTTGTATCAAGGGGCTTTCCTGCTATTGGTTAATGGGTATTAAGTATTAATATCATGGAAATTCCTCTCCTAGTTTCCTTACACTGTACACGTCATTTTCCTCTCATTCATGCTCCATATCCTTAAAATAGATGGTTTGGACTTGTTTTTAGGCTTGCGCACAGATATCAAGTATCTTTATGAACGAAGCGAGAATAGGTGGTTTAGAATATCAAGTTCCTCTCCAACTTTCCTTACTCTGTAAGTCATTTTCCTCTCGTTCATGCTCCGTGTCCTTAGAATAGGTGGTTTAGAATATCAAGTTCCTCTCCAACTTTCCTTACTCTGTAAGTCATTTTCCTCTCGTTAATGCTCCGTGTCCTTAGAATAGGTGGTTTAGACTTGTTTTAGGATTGCGTACAGATATCAAGTATCTTTATCAATGAAGCGAGAATAGGTGATTTAGAATATCAATATCCTCTCCAACTTTCCTTACCCTATAAGAGTCATTTTCCTCTCGTTCATGCTCCGTGTCCTTAGAATAGGTGGTTTAGACTTGTTTTAGGATTGCGTATGGATATCAAGTATCTTCATCAATGAAACAAGAAACCACTATGGCACACTACTCAACAACGTAAGATCTGGTCAATTTCAATAGTTTAGCAAGTCAACGAATAAAAAGATCTGCCTCTGCTTTCGACTTTGCTTGTTTAATTCATTTACCATATCTCATTGACTGTATTGCAGGGAAACAGTTAATGCTGCGAATTGCAGAGTTAGTGCCTAGACATCCTGGCAGGACGAAGAAGCAAGAGCCTGCATCTGCGTCAAATGCCGGTACTTCTAAATCTGGAAAGGGTGGGAAAAAGAAGAGATAGCTCCCATTTCTCATAGTTGCAGAGGATTTTTCCTCGTCTGGAACTCAACAGGCATGGATGGGCAACCTCAAATAATTAAGTTCCTGATCTTTCACTGGTTGATACATTTGTTACTTGGTACATTTTTCTTAGTTTATGCCCAATTGTACGTTTGAAACACAGGCCAAATATTTACAGTCGTTACTTTTCGAGGAAGGTTTTGTTGGCGGGGGCTACAACATTACCCTTTGTAGTAGCAAGTTAAACACAGACAAATTGATTGGTGTCACTTCTGCAATTTGTTTTCTCTTCTCGGGTAATATCTACATACGATACAGTGCATCTATGGTTTTGTGAACGAATCTCTCGAAAAATGCATCTGAATGAGGAGAAAGATCCTGGGAATCTTGCAGGAAGTCATGAATCAAATAGATTGATTATTTGTGGACCATAATGGATTGAAGGGAACCCCGCAACTCCGTCCCTGCATCTGAGGCCATAAAACACCTCGTGACCTGGATCAGAAATCTTCGAAGACGTAACAGAAATAAGGATGGGTTAAATCGACTTGGATTTAGGCAACCTTTTCTAGTGTAATTTCTGTTACCAAAGGCTTGCACGAACCCTGTAATTTGTTCAAGTGAAAAATACTGAATTAATGCCAGGTCATCTGAACAATTTGAAGTTTACGAGAGGTTCATATCCTGGAAGCACTAATTCTGTTTGGTGTACAGGATAGGAAAGTATTGGATAGATAGTACTAGGGGATTGGATTGGATTCTAGAGTATGGTAAATAACAGGATTTGATTTTAGTTGGCACTATCCTGTTTTTGATGTTATCTTGTTAGGAAAGCATTGGATTAAGGACTTATTTGGCAGAGCTTCCTAAAACAACATCTGAAAGTGTTTGGATGATCTGTCAGAAGAGCTTTCAGTCTTAAGAAGTGTTTTTTGTCAAAATCAAAAAATGTGATTTCTGGTAAAAGTTCTTCCGAGAAAACTTTAAAACTTGTACCAAAATTTAAATTAGACATTATAAACTTCATTTAACATTTTTAGTATTTATTAGAATACTTTAGAGATCATTTTGACTTAAAAAGTTTTTTGGTTTTAAATACTTACTAAGAACTCATAGTTTTTGTTTCTCTTTCCCCAGTGGTTAGAAGAAAAAGTAAAAGTTTTATCAAATGAGCTTTAATACACTTAACTTAAACAACCACAAAAAATTGACATTCTAATTAAATGTCAGACTTGAAAGGGGGGGGGGGGGGATAATTCAAATTCTACATTTGATTTTAAATTTTGTGTATCCAACTTTTGGATTTAATTTATTTTAAAATTTTAAATACTTGTCAGTCTCTTTTTAACACTGTTAAAATTTTAAAATTTTAAATTTTTTGGATAATTCAAATTCTACATTTGATTTTAAATGTTGTGTATCCAATTTTTGGATTTAATTTATTTTAAAATTTTAAATACTTGTCAGTCTCTTTTTCACACTATGTTGCATTATTTTATCTGAACTTGCAAAAGGACAACGGATAAAAACTTTTGAAAGTTCCGGCCAAAGAAACAAATAAAATCTAGTCATGTCCAGTCCTCCTGTTTCATGGGAACCAAACAGGCCATATTAAATCCTTGATACACTGCCCCATTAGCTTAATTCAAAAATCTAAAGTAGATATTCACTCCCTCTGTCACACAAACATTGGCATGCTAGGACTGAATCTGATATAGAGATCGGCATCCTGTAGAAAAATAAATAAATTAATTAAATACCACTTATATTTGTCCTAAATCACATATGATATAACAAAAGCTTTCCCGTTCGTTGACGAGCATAATACCACTAAATTCGGTCAATATAGGCACTGGTTGGACACTTATGTTTAATTACCAAACACTGTTTTGGGGATTTATGTTCATTTTGAATCATACGTTTGAAATGTGAATTTGAATAACAAAATCAAATTCTTGTGAACAAACATACAATTTAATCTTATTTTTAAATAATGCCTGAAAACGAACAGTGATCCAAATGGCCACTGAAATTTATGCATTTTATTTTTAGGACATTGATGAAAATAACACCGTTTTAGATTTAATGGACTTTAAAACCATCAAAGGAAAAATACATTATCGTCAAATAGGACCAAACATAAATTTAACTTGGTGCCAACAATGGATGGTCCAAACTCTGCATCTGTTCAGACATCGTATTCCGCTTTCAAAATTTTTTTTTTTAATGATAATATTCTGAATGACTTTCCGTCAAGAACTTAAATAGAAAAGAATGCCAGCAACAACACAATGGACCGGAATTAATACAACAACAAAGGCAAACAAGAAAAATTCCCCGCACGAACTTGGCTGCAAAACTTTGTTACTATTTATAGGTTAAAAAACTGCACTGGCCAGCTGCGTTTTCGACCATCAGCGCCAATGCCAGTAGTTTCCATGGAAATGTCGATGCTACGATGTTGAGAAGCACGGACAATGCTAATGCGCAGATTGATTCTGGCAGCAGGACAACCATCAGTACCAATTGCTGCTGATCTGTCAATATCCGATTTTCCTGCCCCAGTGGCGATTGGTTCCCGGAATGTCAAGATTGTTTGAGACCAATGTGTCTTTGGGGTGTAAGGAGAAGTGGACAAAATGGCTGGCATTTCTTTGCAAAACCTGCTTGTAAAACTAGTCTCGAACCACAAAACTACCCCGTAACACCAGGTTGTCTTGGATTCCAAACCTGACATGTTGCTTTCTGCATTGCTCAAGCTAGGTTCCAGCTGAACGCTCGCAGTAAAATCTACTTCGTCTGGTTTCATCGTCACCAAGTCAAATTCCTGAAAGGAGAACCGCAAAAGAAAAAGAAAAGAACATCAAGATGTCAACAAAAGCGTGCTAAGATTTGTGAAGTGAATTTGATCTGGAACTCTAAATTTGGGTCATGATAAATATAGCCTTTTTGGTCTATTAAAATAAAAGATCAATGTAAAATAATTGCTACTCATTAAGCAGATACACTTGCTAAGTACAAACACTAATTAAGAAAGGTTTCTAGCAGACTACCCATATTTTAATCACAAACCTAACGGCAATAAACAATTTGTGTATATATTATATATTTACAACAGCATGTGTATTTTGAACTGTAATTAGGGAGCAAGCAGCGACCTTCAAAACAGCAGCATTTGTTAGTAAATCATGACCTTCTACGGTATCAACTATAGGAATACGGGCAGCGTCTCCAACAAGTTCCTTGCCAACACATGACATGTTGAAGCCATATACATTTTCCCAAAAGGGAAGACTCGTGCCACCTTTTCCAAATCCTGCAACAATCTAAACAAAAAAATCAGAAAAATAAGCTCTTAACCTCGGGACAAATTTGAATGCACAAGGAACGAAAAAAAGGTGTAGAAACTCACAATAGTTGCCATGTCAGGAAGCATCGCACCTCCAGGTCTCAGCCACTGATCCCGTGCAAAAAGCACAGAACTAAGCATTGACTCATATAGGAGGCAATATCCCATCCATTCACTCACTAATACGTCAATGCTATGAGGTTCAATTTGTATTTTTTTGTCAACCTCCTCAACCATACACTGAACAACTTCTACCACTCCATTACATTTGCTAGTACCATCGCTTGAACTTTTACTCCTTAAAAGACCATTATCTCTCGCAATCTGCAATTAGGAAATTATTATCTTTTTTATTATAAAGTTCCTTTTTCATTATTGAAATCAGTACGAAGGAACAAGGACAAGATGTCCTCAAGAAAGCAAAACAAAAACAGAAAAACAGAACCGAAAACAAAACAAAACATAACTGAGAATATTAAAGATAAAAACCATCCAGAAACCCCCAAAACTCTTAAGAACTAATAACACCATACACCTGCAACTAGACAGATAACTTTTTTAGATCGAGAAGTTTAACAGTAATGAAGCATTTTACCCGAGTAGCTACTGCGGCCATCTTCTCACTTGCTTCAACCGCGATTACCCTCGATGCACTGGCTTGGGCCGCAAAGAGACTAGAAGCAAAAAAAGGATAGAAAAAACTGAATATATTATGTTGGATAGCAATGGAACAATGATGACTCACAAATAGAAGATTCCATATCAGAATGAAAAATTAAAGAGAAACTATGATAGCCCAAGCAAAAAGATTATCAAAAGCTTCTACTCAAAAAACCCAGCAATCAGAACTTGTATTCAAATGCTACCAATTAGAAGATTCCATATTGGTCAATGACAGACGTATCACTCTTTTAAATTCAAAAGGTTCTATTTCCTAACTTCTCTTGATCTTCTTCTTCTTCTTCTTCTGCCACGCTCTCTTGATAATAGCTAAGAATGTCTTTCCTAACTTCCATAGGATAGAATTCTTCTTTGCGAATGTTTAGGAACCTAGTGTTAGTAACTGAATATGAGTGTTAGAAGATGAATATTGTGGTTAGTAGCCAAGTATTAGTGTGAGTAGCTGATTAGGATAGTTAGTATAAAAGGTGTTAAGGGCTATTATGATGAGGGAGAATGAGTATTCTATGATTGGGAGTGTTGGCTGAGGCCATTGGGAGGCTCGGGGGTTCTCGAATTCCCTCCGTTATCATTCTATTTTGCATTGTTGTATTTCCATTTTAATTCAATAATATGTCCATATTTCCGGGTTCCTATCAGAGAACCTTCTAAATTGACCATTACAGAGTTACCAAATTTATGATGTAACCTAAAGGAAAGTTCAAATGCAAGAAACATAAAACTCATGATCAAGTTGGCTTAGTCCCTCTGTAACACAGCATAACTTCGAAGGCATTCCTTTCTCTAGCTAGTAAAATGCAAAGGAAAAAAAAAAAAAAAAAAAAAAAAAAAAAAGCAGGAAGGAAAGGCAGCCAACTCACCTGAGTATGCCAGTTCCACAACCCACATCCATCACCATTGCACCATTTAATAGAGACGGATTGTTCAAAATAGCTTGCCTGTAAGCATCCATTCTCACCTGCATAACCACAAAGACTCTTAGCATTGCTAGAGAGAAGCGACACAACTTGGACTTTTCACCTCAAACATTAAATACCTTATCACTAAGCATCTCTCTATGGATGCCAAATGAACTGTATGACCCAAAGTAATCCTCATTGGCATTCTTCACGTCTTTTGCAGCACGGTTCGGAAAATAAGCTCTTAACTTTTTATCATCTGACCAGTTGATGCCATTCTCCCTAGAAGATGTTCCCACATCCAAATGGTTATCCAAAGGAGAAGCAACATCTTCTCTATCCCCGTGAATCTCAGGATCAATGTGAATCTCTCCACAATTCTTCACGATAGTCATAAGCTCATCATCGTCATCATCTTTCTCGGCAATATCTTCGTCTTCATTGAAACTGTACAAGAGCGAATCATCTTGTAAAAAGGGTTTTAGATATGCTTCGCTATCCCATAGAGGTTTGATGTCTTTAAGACTGAGTGGTTCGTGCAAATGACCCCGAAGATCTTGTTTGGACTGACAGGTGAGCCCACAACTCCAACATCTGTTTTCTGCGACCTGGCAATAACACAAACGATATTCAATAGATGATGGGCAATTTAGAATTGCTTTTGGACCAAACACAAAGTAATCCTAGTAAGAGTGTAATTGATAGGAGATGTAGCGGAAGCGCAACAAAACACAAATTTGTTGATATAAAATAATCAAATAAAGATATTTTCTAGAAATTCAAATTGAACTGAAATAATTCGAATAAAGACGGCCTTTTAAAATTAAAATAATCTTTGCACTTATTCTATTTTTGAACTGCATCAATAAGGGCTTAGCTTGAAATTTTAGACGTCTTTTTTAATAAGTAGTACGAAAAGATTTAGTTATCTTCGAGGGTTCTATGGTGCCGTGAGTTTAACCACGGCACCATATTGGTTTGCAAAAACATCATTTTATTTTGATGATTTCAACTTTCAAAGGTCGCAAGTACATCATATTACCAACATTGAAACCTAAAAGTTGGCTAATACATCGTTGCATTATGCAATTTATGTTGAAATTGGGAAATATATTTGGGATACCATTGACAATAGGAAACTATCCATTTCCATTATAATCGATTTTGTTCCAAAGAAATGGGTACTGATCCCGTTCGGAGAAAACATAATTAAAATAAGCAAGAAAATTAGAGAGAAACCTGAGAGCGAACGTAGTTGATGAGCTTGAAGGAGGAGTAGAAATCTAAATGCAGGGAGCGTCTGATGGTTGAAAAATCAAAATGGTGATCCGAAATACAGTGATCGAAAAGAGAATCGGTCTGATTGAAAGTGAAATCACAGAACAAGCACGTCATCATGAAATCACCATTTCCTTCTTCTTCTTCGTCATCTTCTTCTGCATTCCAATCATCCCAGTTTTGCACTTCGTCGTCGTCGCCATCTTCTTCTTCGTTGGTTTGTTCGTCTTCTGGTTGGAGTGTCACTCCGTACTTCTCACTGCCACTTTCTCTATCCGCCATTGTTATTTTTTGATTTCTCTCTCCTCTCCTCTTCTTTCTCTAAGTGAGCGAAAACAGGTTAAATCCTAAACACACAATAGATTATGTTTGAGAACAGTTCGAAGAAATAGAGACGCTAAAACCCCAAAAAAAAAAAAAAAAAAAAAAAAAAAAAATTCAAAAGACAGCTTAAAAAACCATGAAAAATGCGTCTTAACCATACCCCTTCCACGGCCTCTCTCTAGTTTGTCTCTTCCATGTGGGACTTTTTCAATTCCCTCCCTCCCTCCCTAGTTTGTCTTTACCTTCGCGAAGAGCTAATTAATGAATCTGCAGTTTAATACTATTACCTTCCCTAGTTTAATCACGATTTCAATATTTTTCTTTTTTCTTTTTGCTAAAATTGCTACCAACTAAAAGCTATATTTTCCCACAGTATAAAGCCGTTAGTATTGCTCTATCGCGTTTCACTGATTTTCTATGAATTAGCCAATGAATCATCAAAGATAAGATCCCAATAGTAATTCTTGATTGTGAATATTCGGTTTACACTTAGTGAAAAATATTTTCTGACCTCACTTAAAAGATAAAAATTCCCTTCTTCAGATAAAGTTTTGCCTAATTACTCAATCAGAACTGTGCTATGGGCGAAAAAAAGAAGAAGAAACAAGAAGATACTCTCTGCAGAGATCAAACAAACCTGATGAGAAGAGCAGATCCTAAGGTCCAGCAACGAAACGGCGCTCAGAATGAGAGACGGACTAGCTACCCTACCAACACAGCGGCGCTGCTATAGTTTTACCTCTCACCACTCCAGTGTGTATTGTGAACACACACGTCCTTTACTCACGTGCTTTTATATAGTTTGATTTATATATATATATATATAAATAAATATTTTTTTTTTTCCGGCTCGAACTTCATAGTTTGATGACTAAATTTTTGGGAAAGTTTATCATTGGTAGCAGCTTTCCCTTATATGGGGTAAAACCCTAAATCACTATATTTCATTTAAACGGTCTAGATAACGTAAGTACACGAATTTTTTGTGCACCGAACTACATTTTATTAGAAGATATCATTATATTCTTTTAAAAAAGAAAATTACTTTTATAACCTCATTTTAAAAATATATTCATTTTTTTAATAGTATCATGTGTATGTCTATTTTTTAATAAATAAATATCTGTAATCTCTATTTTATCTTTTAATTATAATTACATCATTCCATTTTTATACAAATTTTTTTCCTTTTTTATTTTTTGACTTTAATGATGGATATTTTTTATTCATAAATGTAAATTACCTTTAATAAATCAAAATTAATTATAAATATTAAAATAATTATAATAAATTTCAAATATTTATAATAAAGATGATAGTTCAAACCAAAATAATAAAAACATAACACAAAATATTTACAGTAAAAATTAATAAAATTAAAATATTCAGACTTCTCATATAAAAAATCAATGAATTCTTTATGAAAAAAATCTATTTATTTGAGAAATTTACTACAAATCAAACGGTTGTTATTTACGTTTCAACAAAATAAATTGAAGAATAACACAATTAATGATATCAAATTGCAAAAACACTATTAGTTATATAAGTTAGTAGAAATTAAATCAAATATATTTTTTATGATAAAAACTGATTCATTATATAAAATATTTTTTAAAGATGTTTCTTTTTCTTTATTTGGTTTATTATTATTATTATGAAATCTGGTCTTGACAAAACATTTCCTTTTTGATTCACCATGAATATTGCACCTTCTTTAAATGAATCAAAATAATTTTTTTCAAATTTTTCTTTCATATCAATTCGTTTAGCAATTTCATAAAATCAACTTTAGCTCTCTCACTCTCTCTTTTTTTTTTTTTTTTAGTTTCCTTTTTTGTGATTTCTTTATTTGCTAATTTTTAATTCTTTATGAAGGGTAATATTGTCTTAGAAATACTCTTTTAGACATTCATATAAATAAAAAGAAAAATAGACATATTTTAAATCAACATTTCCAATTTAGACATTTATATAAATAACCCAAAGTATTTTCGCACATCAATATTTTTTTGGGCTTTATAGCTAAACAACCTTCTTTTAAGAAGTTTTTTTAATAAATGACCGAAGTTTTAAAAAATTAGTTAAAAGATCTTTTTTTTTTTTTTCATTTCTAAAATGGTTAATCAATTTTCTTAAATGGTTTAGCAATAATTAACCACATAATAGTCAATTATTGATTAACCATAATGTAAATCATCAAATTTCATAGTCAATCACTAATTGACTAATAACAACTTTCATAACCACTGATGGACCATTAGTCAATCATTAATTGACTAATAACAACTTTCATAGTCAACCACTGATGGACCATTAGTCAATTACTAATTGACCAAATCTGAAAAAATGACAAGCGATCGTTTTCCTAAATTAAAAAAAAAAATTAGGTGATTAAAATAGATCACACAACCTAATTTTTCTATATTTTTAAGAAAAATTAATCTAAAAACAAATAAAAACAACAACAACAAAAATAAAACTAATTGATTAATTAAAAAACTAGAAAAATGAAACTAGAACAGGTTTGAAATAAAACATTAATAACTTTCAAAAATCACAAAAAAAAAAAAAACCAAAAAAACCAAAAAAACAAAAACAAAAACAAAACACTAATGAACCCAGTAAAAAAATGAACCCAACATATAACAATTCAAAGTTTTCAGGGAATAATTGTAGTAAATAGCAACTTTACAAAATAATTAAAGAAAATATAAGGTTTTTATAAAGAAAATTTAGGAAAAAAAGGTGAAAAGAAAAGGTGTATACCAATTAATTCTTGACCGTGGTAATTGGTGTGTGACTTCTTTTAATGTTTGAACCTTGACTTCTTATTTTTATTTTTTTAAAGAAAAAATAATTCGCCAATTATACATTCAACCATTTTAATATTCTGTTTTCACCAAAAAAAAAAAAAAACCAGGTTAATATTCTGGCACAATGAATAAAGTGTCGCCAAATGCCAAATGTAGGATTTGGCACCGATTATGCAACATTGCTTAATACGGAACTGGCAAAGACCAAATTCCATAATTTCCATCCATATTTACAACAACGATTTGCATGGACTTCAAATTTATGTACATTTGGATGTTTGATGTTTGAGTTGAGTAAGTTTGAATAGTAATTTTTGTTGACTTTTTATAAAAAATAAAAAAACTTTTTTCAGAAAAGACAAAAAAATTTTTCAATAAAAAACAAAAATTTGAGTTTAAACCTTAAGTTTAAATCAACATACCAAACATGTATTCAGGTTGGCAGTTATTTTTGGGGGGTTGGGGTTCGTTTTCCTTGTTCATATGTGGTATGACGTTTGTTTTGATCCGCTGTTCTCTTCCTTAAATTTCTGTTTGACCTTAGTTTTTGTCTCCTTTACACTTTTTATTTAAGTTTCTTCTTCTTCTTCTTCTTCTTTTTTTTTTTTTTTTTTTTTTTTTTTTTTAAGTTTTTAACCAAGTTGAATATCACCTTTTAATTACGTAAATAGGACTTTTTCTTTTTTTTTTTTTTTTTGAAACGGTAAATAGGACTTATTCTTGTACTCGCGAAAGTGTTTTTTTTTTTTTTTTTTTTCCCTCTCTCTTTATTGGTTGGCAAGCAAATTGGGTGAGTTATTAGTCACTCGTGTCCATTCTCTCTCTCCTTTTCTTTTCTTTTCTTTTCTCTTATTTATTTATTTATTTATTTTTTTGAACGGGACACTCTTGTCTATTCAAAATGAGAATTTGTGGCATGGATATGAAAAGAAAATTAAAATTGCTGGTAAAATATAGATTTTAATCATTAGATTAAATATTTAGATGTAATTCTAAAATGTTGGATCAAACCAAAATCATAACAAATTAAAGCAAGGCAATTTAATTATAATACCTCCTGATTACAATCTAACAGTTAAAAATTATGTCATAATGTTAACGAGTTTTTCTTATTTTATCAAAGAATTGTTCTCACTGCCTTCTCCTATCAAAGAATTACTAGTTGACTTATAGTAAAATTTTAAGAGAATTCAAAGTATAAACGATTGATCTCAACTCTACAATTTACATCGATCAACACTTGTATAATAGTTGTATTGGTGCAACCTATAAAATATCTCCCAAACTTTAACTTTAAATCTAAGTGATCAATTACTCTCATTAGACCCCATGATGAGGGCATCCTGCTGTCGAATCCCAAAAAATGTGGTAAAGTGTTTTTTTTTTTTTTTTTTTTTTTTTTTTTTTTACCCCTCAGGAATCGGTAGCTTGTTTATAACTACTTGTAAGCTGTACGTAATGAGAATTTTTAATTTCAAAAAAAAAAAAAAAGGAAACAGAAAGAAAAGAAAAGAAAAGAAAAGACTCTTTATATTCTGTAAGAAAGAAGTATATTATGTCATTTTGTGTTCTTACAACCGGTTGCCGGTTGTAGATAAGAAGACGATCTGAAAGTAACCCCACAACAGCATTGATTGCCCTATCTGAACCTCTTTCATTTTATTTCAAGATCACTCCTTGACAAAAAGTTCCATTTTCCAAATCCTCAAAGTCCCGAATTGACCATGTTAATAATAACTACAATAATAATACCAGTGAAAATAGAACACATGAATCAAATTATTATCAATATGCAAATAATTTAACATGAATCACATTTTCATCCATATAGGGATAATTTCATATTTTTGCTTGAAAACAAAAGGGAAAAGATAAAAGAACAAAAAAAATATCAACAATGTTTCCACATTCATCACCCATATACCAGTGAAACTATACTGTAACAGTCAACCTGACTCATTCTCCAAACAGACTTGGGGTAGATTTACCTTGTCCATTATAATTCATTAATGCTATGTTTGGTAGGGTGAAAAAGAGGAATGAAGTGAGTTCAGGGAAAGCTGAATGGAAATTGATTGAGTTGGTTATTTGGTAAGAAAGGAAAAGAGAAGGAAAAGGAAAATATGATGAAAAAATATTATAATTTAATCCACTTTTTTATTACCTTCAAAAGTGAGAAGAAAACTAAAATTCATCCAATAATTACTAAAATTAGTTTTTGTCACTGTTTTTAAAGTAAAATAATAAATATAGATAAGTAAAATGAAAAAAATATATATAAATAAAATAAAAGAATCTTCTATTCCATGCTTTTCATTTTTTTTTTCTTTCCCTTATAAATATTTTTGTATGTTTAAATTTTACAAAAAAATTTCCAACCCCACTGTGCCCCATGCCACTTGAGCTAATTATCGTTGGCTAAATGTTTCTCTTACTAATTACTTAGATTTAGGGGAAATATATATATGTATATATATATATAATTGTATGCTAGGTGGTATCTAAAAATACGAGTTTGAAATTTACACTTGATTATTGTTAAAAGAGTTAGCTGTAGCTTGTAGTAAAATTCACCTCTAATAATCGAAAGGATTATTGTTAAAGAGTTAGCTGCAGCTTGGAGTAAAATTCACCTTTAATAATCGAAAGGAGTGCGCGGAGGCAGGGTGAGAAAATATTGGGTAGTTATGATGGTAGGGTTGAGAAGTCTAAACTTTTTGTTGTGAAAATTAAAGATTGTCTTTTATTATTTTTCCTCTTTGTTTTTCGGTCATTTTTAGCTCAAAATAATGTGTTGGTCGATAAAAAAATATTGATTTATTTATTAAATGTAATATTATGATATAAAGTGTATTACTTTGAATGCATTATACATTTTCTAAATAAAAACAAAATACATAATATAAAAAGATAAATAATCTAAATTATAGTTTTTTTATTTAAGGATATTTTTGGTATTTTTAGGTCGAAATTAGGTGCCGACTAAGAAGAAATACATATTTGTATTTTAAATATAATCGATTGTACAAAAATATAAAATACACTTCCTGAAATAAAAATAAAATACATGATATAAATATATAAGTAACCCAAAAAATGGAATAAAAATCTAAATAACCAAAAAAATGGAAGTCATTTTTATTTTATACTATAGTAGTAGATAACAGATAATGGATAAAAATAAAAATAGGTAAATAATAAAAACACAACGTCCTTGGAAGGAGCTACTACCGTTGAAAATGCAAATGGACAAAATTCATATTTTTCTTCACATGTTTATGGATGAATAATTATTTTTTATGAGAAAGAGTCAAAGAGCGTTTTTAAAAAGAGTAAAAATAAATTATAACATAAAATTTTTAAATATAATAATAAATACTATAATCACATTTATGATCACATATTAAAAAAAAAAAAAAAATCCTCATTCTTCATCCTTTCTCTTTGTCTCTCAAACATGAGACTGCACATAAATCTGTTGTTAAAAATAAATCGTAGATATATTATTTATGATAAAATCCAAGGATTTATCCGTAAATTCAAAGATCCAAAGATTTACTCTTAAAAATATACTATAATTTATGACCTTTTAAAAAAATGTGCTAAACCTTAAAAGTTCCTATGAAATATACTACATGAAACAGATGTCCTAATTGTATTCCTTCTTAAACTTTTGGAACTGGAGCTAATTACCACCTCATCTTCCTTTTCAAAATTTAAGTGGAAAGACAAATAAAAATTAAAAATAATTACCGAATCAATTAAAACTAAAACCTTCACAAAGAAACATAACTTTACACCATTATTAATGTAAATGACTCTTCATGCACATCCTGGGTGAAACCAAAATAAAGTGCAGAAAAACACAGAGAGAGTTCAGCCTAGTTACTTTTTCCCCCCCTACCCCTTCTCGGTCCAATAACAACCCATACATCCTCCGCTTTAGCTTGTGTTTGGTGTACGGGTTTGGAATGGAATTTTTAGGTTGGAGTTAATTGACTTTTTAAAAACTAGTTCTAATTTCTGTTGACTTTTCAGAAAAAGACAAAAATCTACTTGCATGTCTTCTGAACTTGAATATGAATTTGACACAGACTTCCAACGAGCCAACCTTCACTTTCAACAAGCCATCCTTCCCAATGCTATCAGGTCTATCATCCATGTTCTTGTCATGATCATCATCGTTGTAGCTGTCGTCGTCATTGTCGTCATTTACCTGAGAACAAGTGGCAATTAGCAAACACAAAACATCGTAAACTCATATGAGATTATGCCATTAGATATTAGGTTGATTCCAAACACAAATGATCTCTGCAGTATGTCGGAGTAAACCTCATGTACCTTGCAGACTGAGGGGTTTAACAACAAATTACCTGTATGACATGAGAAACAGGAACCCTCCGGTGACTAGACTCCCGAAGAGCTTCAATGGACTTAAAATTACCATCCAAACACTCTTCATCCAAAACATTAGTTTTTCGGCTACCTGCATAGATCAAGAGTTAAAACTTGAAGACACCAATTTGACAAGAAAAAGGAGAAACTGTGGTGGATGGCTCTTTACAAAGCCTAATGTAAAAACACTCAAAAACTAAAACATTTTACACTTAGCCTCCATTTGGTAGGAAGGAAAGAAAATATGATGTAGAGAAAACTTACAAAAGACAGAAAATTAAAATGATGGAAAGGATTTTAGTTTTATTTTTGGTTGTTTGGTGGAAAGAAATGAGAGAAAATAAGAAAGTTGTACTATTTTATTAATTTGCTTATTTTATTTCACTTTAAAAACAAGCATAAAGAAGTAATTTTCATCAACATGCAGTGATTTAGTTTTCCTCTCACTATTAGAGAGAGGCTAAAGTTGGTCCCACTGTAATTTTTGGATTTCTTCTTGCGAATACGGTAGGTTAGATTCATGCCACAGCACAGTACCCACCAAAACTCTGGACATAGTAAATAACTAGCTTTCTTTTCTTTTCTTTTCTTTTCTTCTCTCTCTCTCTCTCTCTCTCTCTCTCTTCTTCTTCTTCTTCTTTTTTTTTTTTTTTTTTTTTTTGGTATCCTTATAAATTATCATGATACAAGGGATAATAACTAAACAAGCTTTGATTGTATAATTATCATGATACAAGGTCTTCAGCAGCACTGGAGACCTTCTTGAGGACATAAATAGGAAGATGATGCAAATAAGTCTGAAAATTGCATGAAAAGAAGAGGGCATAGTTTGTTTGGTTTTGTGTTTGTTTGTTTGTTTTATTTTATTTTATTTTTTTCATTTTTTTTTTCAGGGAGTTTTCAGTCTCACCCATCCCTGCTGCTTTCGAGTAGGACACTAAACTTAATCTGACCGGATTGCCATGATTTGGCTCGGATCCTGCAATGCTGGTCTGTTTTGATGATTGCAGGAACCTGAAAAACAGACTAACAAAGGCATTTTACCAGCTATTCCAGCTCAAACATGTGAAAATCTCAGCTCTTGGTGAATTAAGGTATGCTGGCAAAGCTCTTTTTTCCCCTCGTCCTTGGAAAAAGAAATACAAAAGAAAAGAACTATTCAGTTTAAATGAAAACATCCAAATGCAGAAGCAATAATTCAGAAAAGCCTTGTTAATATATATATATATATTTATATTTATATTTATGTATGACCGTTGATGTCATATTGATGCTTCATCTCCAAGTTCAATTCCTGCATTCTCTAACAAATAATTTTGCTCACAATTCTTGATTTACCAAGTGGCTAATGCTAAATCATTTATCAAACATATGTGAATAAAAAATTCACAAAAAAAAAAAATGAATTCGATGCGAGTTATGTGAATTATAATGCACCGATTCTTTTATCTTAATAAACATAAGATGATCGCAGCTCTTCACCTTTCAGCCGGAGCACAACTTGACACCATCACATGTAAATTCGTTTATTCTGATCTCCATCAATGTGTCCTCTGAAAGTTATTCGCATCCATTAACCATAATGCAGTGACATATATGTACATACTTAATCAAGTGTGTTTTTTTATTTTTTATTTTTTTATTTTAAGTGAATCATTCATAGAAAGAAGTCCCCGCAAAGAAGCATTAACTTCAACAGGAACTAAATTTCTTTGTCCATGTAAAAGCCGTTTCGCTTACCAAAGCTTATGATTCATGGTTGAAAGATTGGACATGACCTTTTTTCATAAGTTTAGCACCAACCCAATCAGCAAAATACAAAACTTTCAGTTTCATAGAAGGTGTTTACTTTTATCTATAGGAATTACGCAATACTAGGCTCACTACAGAAATCAGCAGTTATTCAGTGTTTCCCGTTATTGTGCCGATAAAGAACTAAAGCATTTGAAACTACTTTAATAATAACTAAAAAAAAGTTTTTCTTCCTTTTTTTACCTTTTAAGAAGAAAAATCCTTTTACTGATTAGTGAAATGAAACAAGAGTAGAGATTTACATGGCCTGATAAAGAACTAAAAACATATTGCATAAAACTGAAAAAAGTGTCCTATAATTGGGAAGGAAAAAGAATGTCTTACTTACAAATGTCAGCAATGGACTCTGCTCTGACACATTTCAATCGCTCGTTTGACCTTTCCAGGCTTGCAAAGCTTTTGGATGACTCTTGTCCAAGTGGAGGCTTTTGGAGACAGAAACTTTCGCAACATTACTTCCATGATTGTGGAAGCACCTGCGATCCTCTCCCGCTTCAACAACCGAACCACAAGCTCATCTAGGAACTCCCTCCCATCTTGAGGCGAATCTAGCTTTTCTCTAAGAGCTCTCAATAAAATGTCAAATGTAACTACGTCAGGGTCACAGCCTCGATCCAACATGCAATTTAAGAGATCTACAGCACGGGAAATGCTACTACCTTTCTTGCAGAAAGCATTCAGGAGTATATTGTAAGAGACCACATCGGGGGTTGAGATTCGGGCTCCTGACAAAGCATTTTGTTGAAAAGACAGATGCCCTGCTCGACCAAGCCAGCAGTGCAAAGGCCATGCATCATTGAACTGTACGCCACGGCATCAGGTTTGTATCCTTTGCCCAACATCTGCTTCCACATCATCAAGGCCTCTCTGAGTTTCCCATCCTCGCACAAACCGTGAATTAGTACACTATAACAATATTCGTTCTCCAAGTTATTCACGGCCATCTCTTTCCACAGAAGAATGGCTTTATGGCTTTCACCGGCCATGAAGAAACCCCTCATTACGGAGCTATAAGAGCAAGAATTCGGGTTGAGCCCATTTTTCACCATCTCTGACACAAATTTTCTAGCTTTATCTGGTTTCCCTTCTCGACAAAGACTATCTACGAGCGCACTGTATACAACTACATTGGGCTTGTGTTCTTTTCCGACCATGACCTTCCACAATCCCATTGCCTATTCATACTTACATTCCTTAAACAGTCCATTGATAAGAGCAGAATAAATATACTCATTCGCACGGTGCCCTCTTTCCTCCAATGAAACCAAAACATTTGCACCGTCAATTGCTCTTCCATGCTTAACAAGTCTGTTGATAATCGTCCCATATGTGACATCATTTGGCATGCATTTATTCATCACCATTCCATCTAACAGACTAACTGCCTTGTCCAACTTACCCTTCAGACACAGTCCATGGATAAGGGCATTGTATGTCACTTCATTAGGAAGACAACCCTTAAGAAACATGTTATTGACGAGCTTTGCTGCACGTTGCTTGTCCCCCTTCTTGCACAAGGCGCTGATCAACACATTAAACGTGACCAGACTAGGGAAACACCCTTCGATTTGCATCTCATCCAGCAAGGAAACAGCCTCATCAATCCTATTGTCCTTGCACAAGCCATCCATTAATGTCGAATAGGTGAACACATCGGGGGCACAATACCTAAGTGGGATTTCTCTGAACACCTGGATGGCTCTATCAACCAGTCCCAACTTACACATTGCCTTAATAACCAGATTGAAAGTGAGCATATTCGGAGAAATGTTCATATTATTTTCGATAAAACCATTGGAATAATAGAAGTCTAAAGCAAAAGAAAATTGGCATTCTTGTATGAGGACATTAAGGACAGAATTGAAGGACTTAACAGTTGGCCTACAATGAAAATCATCAGCCATTCTTTGAAACAACTCAACAGCTTTAATGGGCAAATGGGCTTTTCCATAAGCTCTAAAAATGACAATGAAACACTTCTCAATCAAGACCCGTCTTTCGGATTTATCCCGATCCAAAATCTTCTGCAAGGAGCGAAAATCGGCGGAGTTGGCGTAGTTGTGGATGAGGGAATAAAAAGTGGAATCACCGAGTTTGTAAGAACCCGAACTGGGAGAAGGAGAAGAAGAAGGGCCAAAGAGGTGTGGGGATAAAGGGTTTTCGTTGTCATCAGCAACTTTGTGGTAAAATTTTCAAGTGAGTGAGAATAACTGCGAGTGAAGAAACTTAAATGGGATTGTGGAAAAAGCCTTTGGGGGGGTTTTGAGTAAGAGAATGTTCAGAGCATTTCAGCGTTGGCTTTGAGCTACTGTGCGAGTGCCCTGGCGAGGTCGCCGGCGTCCCACTCTCTGAATGGGAAATCTGACCGCCGTTCACAAAGACGGGAGATTTTTTCGGTAGTAACAAGAAAAGAAAGGAAACGAAGAAGACGACCGAGGAAAGAGGTGGAGGAGCCCGGCGGTGAAAATACAGACACCGTCCTTCTCAAGGATTTTTTTTTAATTATTATTTTTTAATAATAAATAGTGGTGATTAGGAATAAAGGTGGTGATCTTTTTTTCCCCAACAAATTCCTGACTGTGTGTACAACTCTTTTAACACTAATAACTAGGGCCGGTAATACGGATCGCGACACAACGACATGATTCGAAAACAACATGAATTTCACAGGTTTGGGTTAGAAAAAATAGGGGTCGGGTCAAATTCGGATTACCTGAAATTAACACGGGAAAAAACGAGTCGTGTTCGAGTTGGAATTGTAGAACCTGAACACGAACCGTTTTTTTTTTTTTTGTCAATTTCGGTCCAAAGTCGTGTTCGGTCAATTTTTTTGTGTCAACGGAACGGGGGTTGCTACAACAACCAAGTAGTCGTGATGTTTGGCCTTGTTCGGGTGATCATCGACGGCAGTGAAGAGAGTTTTACGGTGGGTGGTAAGCAAACCTAGGGTTAGGGTTAGGTTGATTTGGGGCTAATTTGGGGTTGTTTTGTTATATTAACTAATTTCATGGAGTTTTTGTAGATATTAAATAATTGTGACGTTTGTTGTAAAAAAATATTAATGTACTAATAGGAATCGAAATGAATTAAAAAAAATAAAGTATAGATTTACCATAAAAAGTAAAAAATGAAGTAACTATCAATATTTACTGATAAATGCTAATATCTGACAAATAATGAATTTACATGATTAAATTTAAAATTTTCACATAATAAAAAAATTAAAAAAAATTAATTATTGAATTTATTGTAAATACATATATTTACTAGTAAATACTAGCACATATAATTACGTAAATTTTAATAACTATTGTGTAAATACAGTAAATTCACGTACTTCAAGTAAATCTGTGTATTTACATTTCAAAAAAAAAATATATGGGTATTTACTAAAGTAAATATCGAATTTACTAGAAAACATTAATATTTACTAATATATTAGATTTTGTAAAGTAAATATCAGACAAATATTATATTTACATGATAAAATATATATTATCATAGAAATAAATAAAAGTACAAGCAAAATAATTTTAGGATTTATTAGTAAATAATTATTTAAGGTTTTCTATCTAACTAGTCAAGATCACATTTATCAAGTAAATATGAAATTAGTTGATAATTAAATAAGGTAAATATAATTACTTACCGGTAAATATCAATGTAAATACCATAATTTATAAGTAAATATCATAATTTACTGTTTTTTATCTAACTAGTATTTATCAAGTAAATATAAGATTAACTGATAAATAAATAAGGTAAATATAATTATTTACTGGTAAATATCAATGAAAATGCCATTTTTTACAACTAAATATTATTATTTACTGTTTTCTATTTAACTAGTAAATATCACGTTTGTCAAGTAAATATGAGATTAACTAATAAATAAGGTAAATAAAATTATTTACTGATAAATATCAATATTTTCTTATTTATTTATTTATTTGGAAGCTAATAGATTAATAGTAAATATCTATAAATTAATACTAATAATTAAAGGGGAGAATCTGTGGTAGAACCTTTTTTTATGTACTATATCGGTATAGCTCATTTTTAGACCGTTAAGATGTAATCAGATAGTTGAGATGCTACTTGTATACGATAATTATCGTATATTTTATCTTACAGTAGTATTTGACTAAGAAATTACAAAATTAAAAAATCCACCTTCACCAGTGGAAGGGGGAGGTTTTCGTTGCCGGGATCGGGAAGGAGGGAGGGAGGGGCTCATCGTCGAGTGGGGTGGGGGGAGATCTGGCATGGGGGGGGGTGGCGGGGCTTCGTCGATGTCGGGGGTGGGGGGGCGTCGGCGTCGGGGGGAATGGGTCGCCTTCGGAGGGTGTTTTAATTTTTTTTAAATTTATTTTTTAGATATTATTTTTTAATTTTTTAGTCTATATTAGTATGAGATAAGATGCATTAAAACTATCATGCATAAGCAACATCTCAATCATTTGATTACATCTTAACGGTTTAAAAATAAGCTCTATCGGTAGGGTATATAAAAAGGACTTTACCACAGTCTTATCCTAATTAAATATTGTTGTTGTATTTTTTCCTATTTTTATTTTATTCGCCATGGATTTGAATATTAAAAAAAAGTCTCAATTCCTTCCCAAATTCAACCCATATCTAACCCTAATCTTCAAACAAGCCAGCCACACCATAATTCCAGCCATTAGTGACGGCCATGGAGCCGCCGAAGGATTCGATCATGGAGATGGAGAAGACAGAACAATGGGATCACTGGAGGTTTCAGGCCGACGATGACGAGATCGTCCGATTTCATGCGATTCGCACCTCGCGCTCGCGATTCCTTTGGTCACGAGGATCTATCTTTCACGGCTAGCCATCACAACATCCTCTAATTTGTGAGCTTCCATCGTGACCTCCTTCGAATTGCGATCTCCACGGCGAGATTCGTCACGACCTCCTCTGAAATTACGATTTCTTAGATGAGATCCGACACAACCTGGAGGCTGAAGATTGCGATGCCAGCGAGATTCCTGTTCATGTCGCCGTCTTGATCCCGGCATCGATGTCGGCGCCATCATTGTTTTGATTTCCAACTGACAGGGAGAGAGAGGTGTGTAGAGGGGAGAGAGAGGGAAGAGAGTGTTGGGATCTATATGTGCCATAAGTATAGAAAATCAATTCTAGGGATTTTCTGTAAATATAACATTTTGATATTAATAAAAAGAGATTATTCATGTTTAATAAGTAGTGTCCTATTTACTTTCATTTGTTGATTGTATGATTATTTTGAGCAAACATAAAATA